>PVKE010014094.1:0-35494 GCA_004027555.1 Craseonycteris thonglongyai | reverse complement strand
TGTCTTCAGTGCATATTTATTTCTATTTTACTTTTTGACAGAGAGAGAGACAGAGACAGAGACAGTTAGAGAACCGAACTGTGGGAACTCCCCAGTTCAGCACGTGGGTCCTGCCTGGGCCGGAGCCGGGATTCGATCCTCGGTCCTCATGGCCTCAAAGCGAGCGCTCAACCCGCTGAGCCGTCCCGGCTTTCCCCCAATTCTGAATTTCTGTTAGCACATATTCTCATTTAGAAACATCAATAAATCCTACAGGCATCTTTTTGTTTCTTTCATACATAGTACCAATAAAGATACTGACAGAAAGGGACCTCATAGCTAGATTCTCAATAGATTCCTCCAAGACACAGGTGAGTCAGTCTTGAGTGAACATGGGCAATTTTTCCACTAATGCTGTTAAAGTTAAGGCAGTGCATTAAAAAAAAAAAAAAAAAAAAAGAAGCTATGCTTTCACCTCAAAGGCACCATTAAAAAGAAGCTATAGTTTTCACTTTACTTTTATATTGCATGTCATTCTATAACTGAAAAACATGATATATGTTTTGTATGTCATGCTGAGAGTTACTGAATATTATATTACTATTCAATGCTTGTTAATGGTCAGTGTGGGGTGCTAAGCACTCTCTGTGACTTCTCCCCTAAATTACTCTTGGTGAATCTGCAAAATAGTTGAAATTTTTTAAGTATGCCATAATTGAATATATCATATGAATATATAAGGTTTTCTAAATCTTTTCACATTTTTACCATTTGGCTTAACCTTTATTACAACTGAAACAACCTTCAATAATTTTTACTGAAATTTTTACTGAGAAGACATAAGTGGAAACAACTTTTAAAACTTCAGCCTCCTAATAATCTTTTATTGATAGTTTTTCATTATTCTCTATATTCTCAACAGTCTGTTAATTTAAAAAGCCATGTACCAAACAAGGTATGCACAAAACAAAAGAAGCAGAGATTTTGTTTTATTGTACATGACATGATTTGGAAAGCAAAATATATAATATAAACAATGTATTTATTCACGAACAATGAAATACATCTAAATGTCCTTCACTCAAAGAGAAAACGTTTTTCACTTCTAAAATGAAGGTTGAACTTTCATTTCTTCTTTGTCTTCTTCATTTTCCACTTTTCTTTTTCTTCCTGAACAATTAAGTGCCAGAACCATGATAGGGACACAGTCAGCTTTAGGGTCAGAACAAGAGGGCATGTGAACAGAAGGTTTGCCAAGTGGGATGTCAGTGGCCAAGCAAGGTAAGAAGGGTGTCAACATATGGTGACAAAGTGAAAGAGTATCCATGTGGAGGAGTAGCCTAGCATGGGTATCAGAGCCTTGATACCCATGGGCATGGTGTGAGAGTGACCCAGCGTGGAGATCCAGAGTCCAAATACGGTGAGGAGGGGTCTATGCAAGGGTTGGGAGTGGGTACAGAGCCCACAAAGAGCAAAGAGAACATCCATACAAGGGCTAATCTGAGGCAGGTTATCAGAGCCCAGGGAAGATGAGGAGGACATACACTCAGAGCTGTGTAAAGTGAGAAGGGTTATAATCAAGAAGGGGCATACTACCATTGGTAAAAACTGGGTATCAAGGTACATAGACTCTCTTTCTCTCTTATTTCTTACCACAGCAAGTAAATCTACAGTTACCTCAAAATAAAGTGGTTTTATTTTAATATACCACCTTGCTACTTTTATTTTTGTTTCTGTGAGTCCTGGATTAGAATAAAATAAATGTCTATGAGCTTATACATAAAAAAATTAATAAATACTAAAATAAATGAGTAAATAAACAAAAATCACTAGATAAGAAGGGACAGCTCATCCTTAAACAATAATTCCAATTAATAAATGCAGAATAAACAGGGGAAACAAAGTAACCATTAGAACATCTCACTAGTTGTTGTAGGCAAGTTCCTTTGATGAACACGATGCTTATAATAATGGGTAAAAGTCTCAGAAAAGAATAGACTATTTGAATATTCCCCATGGACCTTCTCAAGACTGTCATAAGTTACACAGAAAAATTTAACTTTTCAGGGGATAAACCTAGGACACTCCACATTAACCAAGTTACCATAGTTAAAAACCAGAAGCAACATATCAGTATCACATGCACCCTCATGAGAAAACATGTGAAAAAGCCAAAATGAAATACTACAAAATATCTGCCGCTATTCTTCAAAAATATCGAAGTCATGGAGGACAAGGAAAGATTAAGAAACTGCCACATATGGGAGGAGACTAAGGAAACATGAAAACTGAGCTAAATAATTTGATATCGGAACAGAAAAAATATATTAATGAAAATAAATTAGTTAAAAAAAAAGGTGAAATCTGAATATTCTGCAGTTAATTAATACTATTACCCAATGTTAATTTTTGACAATTGCATTATGGTTATTCAGGGTGTTAAATTAGAGAAAGCTAGGTAAAAGGTATAAGAACACTTTGTTTTGGGGGGGGGTTCTAAAGATTTATTTTATTTTTGACAGAGAGAGGCAGAGAGAAGGGGGAGGGCCAAGAGCAGTCTCTATAGTTGTACGTCATCAGTTTTTGACATGATTTCATTCCACACAGGTGGGTGGAGGCCGCGCAGGGCAGGAACTGGGCTGGGTTCCTCCCACATGGAGGCATGCCCCCTTGACTGGGGGGCAGGAACTGAACTGGGGGCCTCCTGCATGGGAAGCACACCCCAGTTCAGCATATGGGTCTTCACAGGGCCAGGGCTGGGATTCGATCCTCGGTCCCCAGGGCTGCAAAGCGAGTGCTTAACCCACTGAGCCATCCTGGCTTCCCCCTATATCATTTTTAAGAGATTTAATAAGAATAATTTACAGATAACAAGGTTCAACCATTACAGTGTACAATTCAATGGCTTTAAGTATATTTAGTTTCTCAAACATCACCATAATCTAATATTGGAATATTTTCATCCTCCCAAAAAGAAACATTGTATTCTTAGCAGTCACTACCTATCCTTCATCCCTTCAATTCTGTATTATTTTAGTAACTTTTCTATAAGCCTAAAATTATTTCAAAATACAAAAAAGTAATAACTATATTATGTTGAAATAAAATTTACATATACACACATACTAATTATATATACATACATACACACTATATGGTATGTAATGGTATATAATCACAAAAAGAAAATGAAATTCACATGTTCTAAAGTTCTTGAATCATCTCTCTTACATAATAATGTATTTCATATAAGGTTACGTCTCACCTGGCCAGTTCTTTAATCAAATTTGCGATGCGTCTTTTGTCTTCAACACATAAATCCTTTAGTGATGCACTCTTTATTCCTTCCTTACAGAAATTCTAAAACAGAAAAATCCTTTCAGTTAACTTTTGCTGAAAATAATTTTTAAGTCTTTCCAAGAAATCTCTTAAAATAAACACAGGAGGTGCAATTTCTTCGGTATCTTTTATCTTGTGGAAGCACTACTTGCCTGTTTCATTAAAAACTGTGAACTCAAAACAGGCTAAGGAACCATCTGTCCATCAGGGGAAATCATGAAATTTATACAGGAATGCAGACAGAAAGAACTCAAAAGGCAAAAAATGATTCTGCTTAAATACTAGGGAATATTAAAGAAACAACTTTCCCTGGTGAA
Source organism: Craseonycteris thonglongyai (assembly GCA_004027555.1). Classification (NCBI taxonomy): domain Eukaryota; kingdom Metazoa; phylum Chordata; class Mammalia; order Chiroptera; family Craseonycteridae; genus Craseonycteris; species Craseonycteris thonglongyai. Next base: position 31,859 of record PVKE010014094.1, on the reverse strand, counting down.
TGTCACAGAAACAAACACTTAATAGTAGATACTGAGAATCTTTCCTACACCATAGCCCCCAGGATGCTTGAAAGTGTACTAAGGTTGGCAGCAGATGCACCTGTTTCTAACCTCTTAATATATCCTGATGCTCATTCCAAAGGGCACTAGACCAAAGAGTAATAATAATAAAAGCTAACACTTACATCTAGTGCTTACTGAATGCCAGGAATATTATAAATACTTTACACTTATTAATCCATTTCATTTTCCCAACAATGCTATTAGGCAGGTATTAATTTAAAGTGAGAGTACATATCTTGTCTGGGATTATAGCAGTTAAGTAGCAGAATCAAGACTCAAGCATAGGTCCCAGAGTCTATGTTTTAACCCCTGTATTATCCTGTCTCTTGTGCTACAAAAAAATTCTCTCAGTACATGAACATCATTAAGAGGGGTCTTTAAACTCATGAAACTCAGGGTACTGAAGTAACTCAGGGAACTGAAGGTAACATGTAAAAGGAAGGAACTATGATCCCGTGCATTTATGCAACACAAAATAGATCAGTCCAATTACTTCTGGAAGCCAAGAATAATCCAAGACCCTTAAAGCAAATCCTGAAAATACTGAGAACCAAAGATGGGAAAAAGGTTGTGGGGAGAAAAGAAAATGGGAAAGAGGAGATGGTAAGAAAATAAAATAACTTTGGTTTTCGATACGGTCAACTTAAGATACCAGGAAATGTGGAAATGTTTAAGCAGGAAATTAAAAATGTGAATCTAGCTCTCAAGTCAGGGAAAAACAAAGATTTAAAATTTAGCCATATAATATTAAGGAGGATGTTTAGATATTTATTATTTTCTTTGTATTTTTCCATGTTTTAAGTATTTTTAAGAAAAAATATTAGTTTGTAAAAGTCACCTACAAATCCAAGAAAAAAATTTGTACTGTATTTGAAAGGACAGGAGGGGTATCAGACACATATAATATTGTGGGGCGGGGGGGAGAGAAGAAATTTCTACAAGAGTGTGGGTTAACAGTGCTAATGACTGAAAAAGCTAAACAGAATGTGAAAAGGACTCACTGGATTTGGCAATAAGAGAAACTGCTGATAGTCCATAATAAACATTTCATGAGTGGTACAGTCAATCAAACAACAAATGAGAAACTCTTGCACACAGGCAAAAGATTTAGCAACACTGTTTAACAGCAAAAACCTGAAAATCCGGTTTTACCAACTAGAGAATAAATTGTGGTATGTTTATACAATGGAATTTTATAGGTACTGGCTGTTCTGCTACTGACTTTCCCCTTCAAGTCTACCCTGCCATGTTCTGCTTTGTGATGCGGAGACTGAGTCTCTGGAAACCTTATTTCTTCTTTGTCACATGGTTATCTTTTCAACTCTGCCAATAAGAAGGACTAAATTTGGGGGTTGTTAGAGGATGAAAGGACAGATTACTTCCTATCTGCTTCCTGTTCTGGTCAGTGTCATCCCTGGCAAAAAACAGGTGATAGCAGTTTGCAAATCTCCCTGTCCTCACAGAAACCAGCCTTCATCATGTCTCTTCAGAGACAGCAGTACCAGTCAAGCTGGCTCCCCATCATCAGAAGTCCAAGTTCCAGTCCTGAGGGGCTCCTCCTCAAAGCTTCTAAATTGTAGTAACTCCAACTTATTCCATCTGTTCTCCCAGCCCTAGAAATGGTGGTTGTTTCCTGTAGTTGTATGATAACTAAGTGTTCTCTTTCTGCCTTTTCAGTTCTCCAGCACCAATCTAACAAGTCTGTATCTTAAATATTTTCACTTAAAATTAATTAAATCCATACTGAATTATCAATGAAAAATACAAAACAAACCTAACTATATATAGCATAAGTAAATCTCATGAATATACTGTTGAGTCAAAAAGCAAATCACGCAATACACAAAGTACGAGCTCATTTTTATAAGGCTCCAAATTAAATTGTATATGTATATTAGGACAGTGGTTGATAAGCTACAGCTACAAGCTGAATCTGGCCCACCGCCTGTGTTGTTTAAACACAGTTATGAATATTTATTTACACATTCACATCATATAGTAGGGGTGCCAAAAAAAAATGTATACACGTTTTGAGAGATGTTATCTACATATTACTTATCAAAGTTTAACTGAATTAGAGTAGCAATATGTAGTATGATATTCGCTCAAAAGATGGCATTAAACAAATGAACGCTAGCATCACCATGCAACTGGCAGGACAGTCAAAGAAAATGGCAGAAACATGGTTGTCATTCAAGGAGCATAAGACCATTTTGAAGTGGTACTTTAAATCTGAGAATACTGTGGAAATACAACAACAATGGAGGCATGAGTATGCAACAGAACCTCCAACACACCTAACAAACTTATCATATCCATGATAAGTTTGAGACACATGGTGAATTGAAATGACATGCACAGTGATACAAGTGGACACTTGGTCAATGTTACTCAAGCAGTAGTTCACCGTAATCAGAAGTGTCTGGACGCTGATGGTAACCACTTTGAGAACCTCTTGTAATTGCAAAAGTCAAATGTGACTTGTATTCACCTTTTGTCTTTGGTATATATTGAGTATTACAACTTTAGTACAGTTTTTTCCTTTATTAAAATGTGTATACATTTTTGTGTACCCTCTATATAGCTCTTTTCAAACTATAGTGGCAGAGTTGAGTATTTGAGACAGACATCATGTGTCTCATAAAGGCTAAAGTATTTACTATCTGGCCCTTTACAAAAAAAGTATGTTGACTCCTGACATAGAAAAAAAAAAATCAAAAAACAAAGAACAATGATAAATGCAAAATTCAGGATAGAAATTACCAAAGAAGACGACATAATAAGGGAAGGATACAACTCTACAGTCACTTGATTTACAATGGCATCAGTGCAATTCAATGGGGCAAAGAATGACCTTCTCAATAAATGGTGCTAACTCAATAGACTATCAATATGGAAAAATGAACCATGACCCAAACTTAACATCATATGCATATTTATTCTTGATGAATAATGGATTTAACTGTGAAAAGTAAAACATGTGGCTTCTAAAAGAAAGAACCTTCTGTAGGGAGAGTAGTTAGCTAACAGACTCACTTTGCTGCCACGTATGTAGAATCCATTGCAGTGTACATGCCAATGTCAAAGACTGGGAATAACAGAGATGCTAGAACTGGGCCATTTCTGCTTGACAGGACATCCTTACAGTACAATATTTGGTCTGGAGTTCCCCACTAACCTGACAGACACTACCTGAGTCTGTAAGACAGTCTGAAATCTGATGCTCGTCATAGCCAATCTTTCTTCTTTCTTCTCTCTTCTTCCTCACAGTTGTCCGACCTACAGTAAAATCTTAAGGCTTTCTTTGTCTATCCTGGCTCATTTTACTATTTATCCTTTCTAGGCTTTTCCTCCATTAAATCTTTTCCATTTATAATTTCATCTGGGTGTCTACTTCTCAAAAGATTTTAATTGACATAATTATCATTTTGAGAAAAATGTGTGTGCTTGCACACACACAACAACAACCCACCCACACACATAATTGGACTTCCACTCTAGTCAAAAAAAGTAATGGGGACTAGACTTACCCCACAACCTAAAACAATCAAAATACCTAACAAAATATATAAAACAATGGTTTTCAAAACATTAGACAGCACAGGACAGTGATCATTGAAAGAGGGGAAACAAATAGGGTGAGCCATACAGTTATCCTAGCAACTGACTGAGGACAGTTTTCAGAGGTCAAGTAGGGAAACCCAAATGGACTCCAGCATTCTACCCAAGTTGAGTAGATAGATATGAAAGTCCAGGAAAGCCAAGGTGTATAGAATTTTCAGGGCAGAGTAACAGAGAAGAACAGTCCATGTTCCCACTAGGCAGAGTGAAAAACCTGTAATTCAAGGGGCAACAGTAGTGTTCAAAAGGGCACTGACTACAGTGGGCAAAAAATAGCCCTATTCTAAAAGTTACCCCAGTGTCTCCTTTAAGAGCTAAGAATAAGCTTTAAAAAGATCAAACTACTTTCAAATAACTTAATACTGTCCCAGAAGAAGCTCAAGATTATATACAGAAATATAAAAATATGTAAAACTCAAAAAAGTTAAATTCATACTATCTGGTGTCATTTCATAAAAAACCAGGCAGGAAAAATAGCAGGAAAATAGAATCCATAATTAGGCAAAGAATTGCTCAATCTAAATCTAGCCATAAGTGATTCAGATGACAGAATTATAAACAATGACATTTAAAAAGTAATTATAACTATATTCCATATGTTCCAGAAACCAGGAGACTGAGCTTGTTAAGTACAGACATGGAATATATAAATAAAAACAAGACTCAAACTGAACTCCTAGAGTTAAAAAACTACATTGTTGTATACAGAAAAAAAAAATACAGTGGATGAAATTAGCGACAGAGTAGACATTACAGAAGATGATTAATGAATTTGAAGACACAGCAATAAAAACTATTCATCGATAAACACAGCAACAACAAAACTAAAGAAAAAAATGAGCAGATTAGAAAGCTGTGGGCTAACCTCAAGTGACCTAATACTGTGTAATTGGAGTCCTCAAAATAGAGGAGGGAGGATGCAAAAATGCCTGAAGACATAATGATGAAAAATTTCCCACAGATCCAAAAGAGCTCAACAAACCCCAACGAGAAGAGATATTTTGAAAACTAGCCCAAGGCATACTATAATCAAATTGCTTAAAACTGGTGACAAAAGGAAATCTGAAAAGTAGCCACCGTTTAAACTTATGCATATTAAATACAGAGGAATAAAAATGACAGCATACATCTAATTGAAAACAATGCAAGCCAGGAAACAGTGAAGTGACATTATTAAAATACTGAAAGAAAAACACTATCAATGCAGAATTCTATAACCAGCAAAGTATCTTTCAAAAGTGAAAGTGAAATAAAGACTTTTTTCAGGCATACAAAAGCTACAAAACATTCATTCCCAACATAGTTGAACTATAATAATGTAAAGAAAGTACTTCTGACAAATGGAAAATGTTATCAGTGATATCACATGAAAAACACCAGAAATGGTAATTAGATGAGTAAATCTGAAAAACATTTGTTGTATTTGTTTAATCTCTAAACAACAATGGAAATAAAAGGAGTCAAAATTGGAAAAGATAATTGATATAAAACTATCTCTATTTACAGATGGAATAATTTTATATATAGAAAATTATAAGAAATTCACCAAAAAATACTATTAGATTATAAGTAATAAGTAAATTTAGAAAAGTTGAAGGATACAAGATCAATAGACTAAAATCAACTGCATTTCCGTATACTCAGAGTGAACAATCCAAAAATAAAATTTTAAAAATGCCATTGATGATAGTATCAAAATGTATAAATTACTTAATACTTAGAAATAAATTTAACGAAAGTAGTACAAGATATGTATACTGAAAACTATAAAACATTCCTGGAAAGAAATTAAAGAAGACCTATATAAATGGAAAGACATCTTACATACACATTCAAGAACTGGGAGATTTAATATTATTAAGTTGAAAGTACATCTAAATCGATCTAAAGATTCACTGAAATTTCTATCAAAATCCCAGCTCACTGAACTTTGTACAGAAATTGACAAGCTGATTCTATAATTTCTATGGAAATACAAGGGACCCAAAATAGCCAAAATAATCTTGAAAAGGAAAAACAAAGTTAGAGCGCTTAGACTTCCTGATTCCAAAAATAACTGCAAAATTACAATAATTAAGACTGGTACTGGCATAAAAGAGGAAATACAAATCAATATAACAGAACTAAGAGTCCACAAATAAATGCTTATTTATAGTAAACAAATAAAACAAAATTTTTTTAGTGTTTTAAAATTGTCCTTTTTTCCGTTACAATTAACACTTAATATTATATTAGTTTTAGGTGCACAGCATAGTGCTTAGATATTTATATAATTTATACAGTCATTCCTATAAATTAGTCTAATGTCCACCTGGCATTATACACAATTATTACAATATTATTGACTATATTCTCTATGTTGTACTTGACATCCCCATGACTATCTTGTGACTACCAATTTGTTCTTAATCCCTTCACCTTTATCATCCAGTCCTCCTAAACCCCTCCCCACTGGCAACCATAAGTTTGTTCTCTTTATCTATGAGTATGTTTTGTTTGGTTGTTTGTTTTGGTCTTTAGATTCCACATATAAGTGAGATCATATGGTATTTGTCTTTTTCGGTATGACTTATTTTATTAGTATAATATATGGTCAACAGATCTTTTAACAAGGGTGCCAAGGTAATCAAAGGGGAAAGAAGTCTTTTCAATAGGTGATGCTGGGACAATCAGATAGTAGCCACATGCAAAACAATGAAGTTGGGTCACTACACACACCATAAACAAAATTCAATCAAAATGGAGCAAATGTAATCATGTACTATCTAAAACAAAACTCAGAGGAAAATATTGATGTAAATCTTTGAGGCCCTGGATTAGGAAATTATTTCTTAGATATGACAGCAAAGCATAAGCAACAAAAGAAAAAATAGATAAACTGGACTTCATCAAAATTAAAAACTTTTGTGCTTCAAAGGACACTAACAAGGATGTAAAAAGATAATGCACAGAATAGAAGAAAATATTTGCAAATCATAGATCTTCTAAGGGACTTGTAGACAGAATCTATAAAGAACTCTTACAATGCAACAATAAGACAACCCAATTGAAAAGAAATCTAAGGAGAACCTTTCTCTAAAGAATATACAAATGGCCAAGAAGCATATAAAATGATGCTCATCATTATTAGTCATTAGGAAAATACAAATCAAAACCACACCAATACACCACTTCATATTCTCTAGGAAGGTTATAATAAAAAAAGATAAATATAAGGGTTGTCAAGTATATGGAAAAACTGGAATTCTCATACATTGCTGGAGGGACTATAAAATGATGTATTTGGCAGTTCATCAAAAAGTTAAACAGAATTACTACAGGATTCAGCAATTCTACCTGTAGGTATATAAAGCCAAGGGAATTGGAAAAACACAGACATACACACACACAAAGACTTTTACATCAATGTTCATAGCAATATTATTCATAACAGCAAAAATGTATAACTTAAACGTTCTTCAACTGATGAATGGAGGAAAAAAATGTGTATTCAGTCATAAAAAGGAATGAAATAATATTTCATGATACAGCATTGAGGAACCTTGAAATCATTATGCTAAGCATAAGAAGTCAGTCACCAAAGGCCACCTATTATATAATTCCATTTATATGTCATGTCTAGAATAGACAAACCGATAGAGACTAAAAGTGGTTGCTAGGGGCGGAGATGACTGGGGAATGGGGAGTGATTGCTAATGAATATGAAGTTTCTTTCTGGGGTGATGAAAGTGTTCTGGAATGAGACTGTGGTGACAGATCCACAATTCTGTAAATATACAAAAACCTAATATATTGTGTACTTTAAAAGGGTAAACCTTATGTGTGAATTATATCTCAATTTAAAAATAACAGACAGTGAAGCTGGGATGGCTCAGTGGGTTAAGTGCTTGCTTTGCAGCCCCAGAGTCCGAGAATCGAATCCCAGCTCCGGCCCAGGCAAACCCATATGCTGAATTGGGGTGCACCCCTATGCTGAACTGGGGTATGCCCCAGCTCAGTTCTTGCTGGGGCCTATGCAGGAGGCTCCCGGCCCAGTTCCTGCCCTATGCAGCCCTGTGCCCACCTGTGGAGTGAAACTATATGGGAGACTAATGCTATCAACTATGGAGACTGCTCTGGGCCCTCCCCCTTCTCTCTGTCTCTCTCTCTCTGTCTGTTTCTCTGTCAAAAAATAAATCTTAAAAATATATAAATAAATTAAATAAAATAAAAGACAGTTGACTATTTAAAGCAAAATGATAGCAATATATTTTGGGATTCATGTATATAAATAAAATGTGGAACAATATCACAAAAGTCAGTACTTATACAGTTGAATATCCTTAAATTACAGGTGAAGTGGGAAAATATCACTTGAAAATAGGCTGTGATAAATTAAAGATGTATACTACAATCCCTAAAGCCAGTGAAAAGGCCTAACAAAGACTAGCTAATAAGCTAAAAGAATCATAAAAAGCATGGACTTAGTCCAAAGAAGGCTATAATTGAATATAAAACAATTACATTAAAATAACTTCAATTTCTGATAAGAACTTGCAAATTCGACTATTTACATCCTAGTGCGAAGTGAGGATATTACTATACTGGGAATACAAGTAACACAAGTCGGCCTACAGTTAAATCCTGCAGACGACTGAACATAATAGTTAGTGACAAACTCAAATTTAAAATGTCCTCAAGAACATAAGCCATGGATTTAAAAACTTTTTCTATGAAGGGTTCAATAGTAAATGTTTTTGGCTTTGTGGACATATCATTGCTTTAGCAACTCTGCCACTGAACACAAAAGAAGTTACAGATACTAAAAGAACAAGGATGGCTGTGTTCCAATAAAACTTTATTTGCAAAACAGGTAGCAAGCAGATTTGGACTACAGGTCATAAATTGCTAAACCATGACTTAAATTTTGCTTGGGTAGACAAAAATATAACAAAAAGTGAGTAAAGTAAACCAGATGGGACATATGTGAAAGGAATGTATTGAAAACTATTACAGAGACAAAGATGAAGGAGAAATCAATGACTAGGCTATAAAAAAGGAAGAGGTTTTATAAGATTATTTTCCAAGTGAAGGAAATAGCAACAACACAGGGTAATTGTCTTTTAATTAAAAACATCTTTCTTATATTTAAGGGTCTACACATCATCAATTAACAAATTCACATTAAAAAAATCATAAATCATGCCTAATAAAAAAAGTGTTGATATGATTTACTAACTCCACACAGATCAGAAAAAGGAGGTCTTTTGAGACATATCAAGATAATACATTTTCTGAACTAAGGCTTAAAGCAAGCTGATATTTTGTAGCAAAACTTTATATGCATACCAAGCATCATCAAAGCATCCTAGACTTGTCCTCTATCCTTTCAGAATGTTTATAGATCATTGAATGTTTTTTCAAGGACTCTTCTACTCATATGTATAGTTATTGGTCAACACAGAAAAATCAGTTAATGGTCAGCAATTATAAAGAGTAGAGATAAGACAAAAAAAAAAGTAACAATTACTAACCTGTTCATTTACTGAATCTCCTGCACCTTGTAAGGACTCCATGGAGATTGAAGCAGCAGTCACCCTGGAAGTCTTAAGTTTAACCCTAGCTTTTGGATTCTTCAACTTGTGTCTTGACCTGGTATTTCCTTCTGTAGAAATTCCTAAGGATTTCCATCAAATAAGATTTCAAAATTGTTATCTTCTCATTCCCTTAAGCCCTCCTCCCCCCATGAAACTCTTCCTTGATCTTTTCTACTTTGCAGGACCTCATAGGGAAAACTCTTAACTTCATTTTAAAGCTCTTAATAAATAATGAATCATGAAAAGATTATATTTGGAATGCATTAAAGATTCAATTTAAATATTTTTAAAATATGCCTGAACATTCATAAGTCATATTAAAATCAATAAATTACAACACGCCACATATACCCTAACTTAGGGGAAATTAAAGATCTGATTTTTCACATAATTGGGATACCTTCAATAGTTCAGTTTTACTACTCATCTGTAATAACCAGTAAACTTTAAAGGGTATTTTCTTTGAAATATTAAAATTAGGTTACTATTTGTAATATAAAAAATAAGAAAAGTATCCCTTGCTCCTTAATACATGAATAAAGTATAAAGCAGTATTTCAAACCTTAATAGAGTCAAATGAAAACTGGTTTTGTTTTATTTAGGTTCTAATGAAATTTTCCACATTAAGTTATACCCGCAGAATTGCCTTTTTTTTTTTTTTTTTTTTTTTTTCTTTCCCCTAACACTTAAGAGACAAAGGAAATTTACCAAATTAACATAGAAAATCATACCTGGAACATATACTACTGATTGTTCTTCATCAGAAACTACCCAGGACATGAAGGAAAATATTAGAAATTATTATCCAATATCCAAATGCTGCTTCTATCCTATACTTCTATTATAATTCATAATTGTTTTTTTACTGGGAATTTAAAACTAGCTTTTAAAAATAAAACTAGAAAGCAGAGTAATTAAATTAAGTGTAGCAAAAATAATGTTCTTTCAACATTCATCTTTATATAGTCACAACCATAGAGCTTGTAAAAATTTGGGGAGGCCTTGTTCCATAAAATTTATAACCCCGTTTATTTCCAAGTGAGATATCCTATACTAAATTCTGCTGTTTGGCTTCTTTCTTTTCCTTCCCTTTTCTAAATAAAGAGTCCAGTGCTCCAGAGTTTGCTCATTACTAGAAAACTAACAAGTTATTTTAGGCATGAATAATTTCAAAATGAGCTTTAGATTTGAAGAACAAATACTGTTTGAGGGCAAGTCAATTATGCAAACACAAAGGCACTTTTTATTCTGTCGTAGTGCATTTACGAAATGTCCCAAGAAGCCCTACAATTTAACAAGTGAAAGAAATTCAGACAAAAATAACTATAGTATTTTGACTTCCAAAAGGAGAAATTTAGAAAGGCTAAGATCCTAATATTGATATAGAAAGAGAACCAATGCCATAAGAAAGCCTTCTTTCCAAAAACAAAATTTTATTCAGAATTATATCTAAATCCAGATATGTCCACAATTTGATAACAATTGCAGGAAGGAAGGATCTGAATATTTGTAAATGATCTAAAATACTCCCAAGTTTTCTATTCTTTTATAAAACATTCTCTTTTCCAAGATTACTAGACAAATCAATTATTAATTATTTCTTTCTGGGAAAAGGCTGGAGTAAAACAGTGGATTTAGTAACATGTTCAAAAAGACTATGCATTTCAGCTCCTGATCAGCCCCAGTAATGGAGTCTTTTTGGGGAATGCTGATTGAATACGCAGACTTCCTATAGGAATTTTGGAATACAATGATGGTGCATACTTATACTGTTTGAGCTGCCAGCTGGTTTTTAACAGCTCTCCAGTGCAGCACACAAACTATACAGCTTTAAGATTCTGGCTGGTAACTAGTGCCCCTAAACTTTAAATTCCCTCAAATATTGGGAATGAAGCTTAGAAAATTTTAAGAGACACATGAGACAGGTAAACAACAAAAATTAGACCCCATTACACCAAGGAAACTGGTAACAACCAACACAGAAGAGAGATAATTTTTAAATTTGCTGACATCCAATCCATACGAAGCCTTACAAAATGAAATCGTACAGGTTCTTTAACAGCAAAAACTGATTTATTTATTTTTATATCCCTTGGGACTAGCACACACAGTAAGTGCTCAATAAATGTTTAATTATTTGCTGTTGGAAATATTCACACAGAAAAAAGGATCCAGGTGGAAAAAAATCCAAGAGGATTCAGGACATGCTCCATATAGCTGTCTTCAATTAAAAAATACAATAATGATGAATTTGAAGAATATTCTCCAAGGATGACCTATGGGAAGACTAACATAACTGAGTCCTGGAAAACACATCATTTCCGTAGACCAGTCACAAAGGAGCTTGCTCACAAGTGGAAGAGACCAGCCACTGGGGACCTGACTCAGCTATACATGATTTGAAAGCTGATCAAGTATTTTACAGTTTATCCTCTCTTTTCAAACCTGACACTGCTTCCTCCATCCTTACTGTCAGCTAATAACTTTGCTTCCTATTTCTTTAAGAAAAATAAAACTGTAGAGACTGTCCACAAACTCCCATTTGCAGATGGCATCAAGGGTCCGAGAGAAGTAACACTCTGCGTTATCAGCGCATAAAAAAGGGGCAGTCTTACTGCTGGACTCTGTGTGTAGAAAACCTCAAAGACTCCACCAGAAGACAGCTAGAACTAATGAGTGAATTCAGTCAAGTTGCAAGATACAAAATCAATATACAAAAATTTGTTTCATTGCTGTACACTAATATCTGACTGAGAAATTTAGAAAACAAACCCATTTAAAATTGCACCAAAAAGGATAAAATACCTAGGAACAAACGCCTTGGACAATGCCTCATAAAATTAAATATTTAACCAAGGAGGTGAAATACCTGTACAGTGAAAATTATAATACACCAATAAAAGAAATTGAAGATACATACAAATGAAAATATATTCCATGCTCATAGATTAGAAAAATTAATATTGTTAAAATGTCCAGACTATAATACCCAAAGCTGTCTACAAACACAATGCAATCACTCTAAAATTCCAATTGTATTTTTCAAAGACATAAAATAAACAATCCTAAAATGTGTATGAAACATCAAAAGAACCTGAATAGCCAAAACAATCTTAAGAAAGAACAAAACTAGAAGCATCACACTTCATGATTTCAAACTGTATTACAAAGCTATCATAATCAAAACAGTATGGTATTAGCATAATAAAAGACCCTCATGGTAGCCACCCATTTCCTGCTTTATTTTTCTCCACAGCACCTATGACCATTGGACACAGAATACATTTTACTTATTCATAGCCTCATCTCATCTCACTAAAATGGAAGCACCAGGAGGTGATGATTTTTATCTTGCTTTGTTCAATGTTGTATCTCCAAACATCAAAGAATGCCTGGCTCATAATAAACCATCTATAAAAGAATAAAAACAATATTTAATTCTATGAGTCACTGTATTATACAAGAAGTCTGTTATCTTTTTTCTTCAGTTTATTTAAAGGAGGTAAAACCCATTAGCTATATCCATGCTAAATTTCTCTTCAATAAAGAAAATGCTAAATACCAGTAAACTAACCTTAGCAAAAGTTTTTAAAAATAAAACTAAACATATTTGAAAGTACTTCTGTTCAATCTATCCTTTTACTTTTTTAAGATTTATTTTATTGTTTTGAGAGAAGGTACGTGAGAGAGAGGAAGAGAAAGAAAAACAGAGAGAGAGAAACGGGGAGGACCCAGCGCAGTCTCCATAGCCATACATCATTAGTTTTTGACACAGTTTCATTCCACACAGGTGGATGTGGGGCTGTTCGAGGCAGAACCGAACTGGGGGCTTCCCACATGGGAGGTGAGAACCTTCACCACCACACAGTTCAGCATGTGGGCTTGCAGGGGCCAGGGCCAGGATTCAATCCCTAGACCTCGTGGTTGCAAGGCAAGCGCTCAAGCTGTTGAGCTATCCCAGCATCCCCCCCAACCTATCCTTTCTAATCATTTTTAATCTATCTCTATCTCATTATCTTACAAACCCAAATGTTTACCTTCTTCAAATATAGAAATTCCCAACAAATGTGTATTTTATGGGAAAGTCAGAGACACTATATTTACCAAACATAAGCGGTCTGACAATTAAGTTCACAAACACCCTAGAAAAAGTACTACATACCTCATTGCTGAATATCACTATGGTCACTTTCAAAGTACTCCCCCTGGGAAGCTATGCAGTAAGGCAGCACCTCGTCTACCCTTCAAAGCAGTTTTGGAACTCTTTTCTAGAATGGCCATCAGAGTCACCATCATATTACCCTTGATATCCTGAATGTCATCAAAATGTCTTCCTTTCAATATTTCTTTTATCTTTGGGTAAAGAAAAAAGTCACTGGGGACCAGATCAGGTGAGTAGGGAGGGTGTTCCAATAGTGATTTGTTTACTGGCTAAAAACTCCCTCACAGACAGTACCATGTGAGCAGGTGCACTTTCGTGATGCAAGAGCCATGAGTTGTTGGCAAAAAGTTCAGGTTGCTTTCATCTAACTTTTTCACATAGACTTTTCAACACTCTCAAACAGTCAACTTGGTTGACTGTCCAGTTGATACAGATTCATAATGAACAATCTCCCTAATATCAAAAAAGGTTAGCAACAGTATTTTGACTCTTGATTTGGACTGATGGAATTTTTTGGCTATGGAGAATTGGCTGACTTCCATTGTGCACTTGGACTCTTTGTTTCAGGATCGTATTGGTACACCCATGTTCCATTACCAGTGATAACACAGGCCAAAACATCATCTTGCCTCTCCAAAAGGTCTTGACCAACTTCGACTCTCCTTTGCTTTTGTTCATTGGTGAGCTCCTTGGGGACCATTTTTGCACATACCTGGTACCTTTCTCACGCCAAGATTTTCAGTGAAGATTTTCCTGTTACTCTATCAACATTTATTTGATCTGCTATGCTTCTCAGTCAACTGATGATACTGATGCACTATTCAACAAATTTTTGCAATGTTTTCATCAGTTCTGCTTGTTACTGGCCGCCCTGAACTCTTTTCATCAGAAACACTCTTTCTCCCCTCAGGAAAATGTTGAATCCATTTGTACACTGCTGTATTCCTCATGGTATTATCACCATAAACTTGACTAACATGTCCCTGATTTCATCTCCACTCTTGCCAAGTTTAACAAGAAATTTAATGTTTGCTCTTTGCTCTAATTCAAGCTCCTACATTCTTGTGATGGCACACAAAAACATGCAACAACAATAACGAACACCACTCAGCAAGACACCATCATGTGTCAACACAAACACAGCTGTGAGACACTGATATACCAAGGTTATGAAACCTTCCTGAGTTGTTTGTACAGTGCTGCCAATGTAAGTGAATGGTGGCAAGTTCACGAACTTAATCGTCAGACTCATATATTGGATGTCCAATTGAGTTCTATGTGACACCTTAGTTCTATTTTGGTTTCTTTGCAAGCAACTCAGTAAGACAAGTATAAATAAGTAATAAAAACATCCTTAATGATGATAGCAATCTATCCAAATCCCCAGAATTAAAGTAGTAATTAGAAACCAAGGATCGAAGTGGTAGAAAGGAAAAAATTCATGGCTATCCCAGATCACTGGAAACTGAAGGAAATAAACTTACACTGCTTACACTAACCTCCTGAATTTGAATCACTTACCAGCAACACATGTACTACATATAGGTAATTATTATTGACCACAATGACTTTCCTGATTAGTATAGGCGTACCTCATCTTATTGCACTTCTGTTTATTGTGTTTCACAGATGTTGCATTTTTTTTTTACAAACTGAAGGCAAGACTCTCCACCAACTAAAAAGATTATCACTGGCTTTACTGTGATACTCAGTGGTCTAGAATCAAACCATCATTATCTCAGAGATATACCAGTGTAATATTTTAACTATAAACATTAAGTCTTTGTCTATTTTTAATTGAAAGTCAACAGCAGAGATTATAGCTACTGTAATGTTTTGATCAGGTTCCTTATAGTTTATATTTGTTATTATCAAATTATATTTAATGATAATACACTTGAGGGTGTTTAAGCAATCAAATTTAGATACTTCAGAAATATGAACTTCTGATATTACTAGGAACTATAATGACGCAGGAAAGCAGTTTATGGCTGAAGGGACATATTTTACTTGCAAATTTAACCCACAAAATGACAACATGGCATCTCCTTTGTTTACACATTAGGTACAAAGACATACCTAATACAAAACAGCATTGCTGAATCTTACTGTGCAGGAGAAGCATAACTCATAAGAACAATAGTAAGAATGATGACATTCAGTCACTGATGATCTGTCCTCATGTGGAAACATCTAGGATGGGAAATCTCTCAATCACATTTTTCTAATTGTTTAGGGGAAGCTACTGAAAAATCTTCCAATAGTGTGAAAAGAATACCAGATTATAGGTACTACATGCTTTGGGGTTTTTTTCTATTGAAAGATCTACTCTAAAGGCTTTGGGGTGGTCTGGGAAGTCACCCACTGTGACAAGAAGAAATCAAGATGTAAACACCATGACTAAACCAAATGATTCATAACTATCACTATGTTTCTAGAAAAGAACCAGTACAAATTCACATTTGACATTGCTATTAAGTCCTTTGGAGACATAAAATGAAAATATCTCACAAGGGATGTTAGATGGGAAAGGCTGGGGAAAGAAGTGATACTAGTATCCTTGCAATTCCTTTCAAACATCTGAATTTCTATAGAATGTAATCACCATTTTCCTCATACAGTTTCAACTCTTCATTTTCGATGGGAAGATGCGTATTTTACATAAATTTTTAGAGTAATGAAGAATTTAAAAGGCGGATGTATGACTTCTATATTAGAGAGTAAGAGGACTACATGAATTAAGGACCTCGGTAAGCCAGTAAGAGGGCTACAGAGAGTTAGAGGGCTGCTAAGACCAAGAATATAGGTTCAGTTTGCATAACTATTAATTTAATCAGTCCCGCTGCCAAAGATTCTCCCTGCCCCCCCCCCATCATTTATTCTGTATCAGAACAATACCACTAGTCATAAAGAAAGTTAAGAAATAATAACCAAACCACATGGGTGGCTATGAAAATGATTACCCTAAAGGAGCACATAAGATAATAACCTTCAAATATCTCCTCTGTCACAAAATCCTATCATTTCATGAGAAGACTGTTCCAATTTCCTGACTTCCTACTTTAGCCATTTTTTCCAAAGCACATATTCCTTTGCCTCCTTACTGATCAGTAAAGAAAAAAAATATTTAATTTGCAGTGCACTGGTGTGCTTTCACCCACAAACCAAGTGTATGCTTTCACTTGATTCTCAACAACCTGTGAGAGACATATTGTAATTATGTATAACAAATGCTTAACAGGAATCCAAGCTTGTCCAGCCTGCAGCCCAGGCAGGGTTTGAATGTGACTCAACACAAACTCGTAAATCTTCTTAAATTGTTATGAGATATTTTTGCAAACTTTTGTTGTTATTGTTGTTGTTTTGTTGGGTTTTTTTTTTTGTTCATCAGCTATCCTTAGAGTTAGTGCATTTCTTTGTGTGGCCCAAGACAATCCTTTTTCCAATGTGGCCCAGGAAAGCCAAAAGGAAAGCCCCTGCACTAAACATGGAACAGCCTGGGATGCAAAAATATCCCCCTCTCCATGGCATGACACTTTAATCCGAGTAACACTAAGTAGACTGTGCAAAGAATACACAAAGTTAACAGCGATGCCTCAAACAATGCTATTACCAATACTAGCAAACAGACAAAACCACCCGCCTCTGCAGGCACCCTGCTTTCATGTAACACTGCATGAAGTAAATTATCAGGACCAAAGCTCAGGCTGTAACAGTCTACCTAATCTAGGGAAAGAAACACTCTAGACACATTTCACCATAGATCATTAAACTGGTAAGACTACCACAGGGGTAAAAGATCTACAGCTTCCGAACGCCCAAACAACCCAAAGAACTTTTAATCCTCCTAGTGATGACTTGCAAACTACATGCAAATCAACACTACACATGGGCACGATGATCTGCATCTTATTCCATAGCCAGCACCACCAGACCCGTTCCCGTCCCCGGTGAAACCGAGCTCCATCTTCCCGTTGACATCGAAGTCCAACAGGTTCTGACATCCTCCTAAACAACACCGACCTAAGGCAAGATGAAAAGGCTCCCTGGCCATCCAAAATCCTTCTGTCCTCCACAAGCTCACTAAGCAGACTCAGCAGGCCTGGAATTCACCAAGGGCTGGGAGCCTCCGGCTGGGCCACAACTGTTGGCCATCTTTCAAGAGCTCACCGCCAAGGAGGGCTGGGAAGCATGTACTCAGTCCTCACACCTGGAACCCCAACCTGGAGACGGTGTCAGGCGCCCTGCTACCTAATTCCCCAGCAAGGTGCAAAGCCCGGCCCCGGCCCGCAGCGGGACGGGACGGCCCCGCCCCTGGAGTTAGCATCAAGCTTCTTCCCTTTGCTGAGCCCCACGCGACCGCCCGCCGCTCGCCCCGCCGCCGACGGCGCCGGCGCCCCCTGCCAGGCGGGCAAAGGATACAGTCCCGGCTCCAGAACGCCGCCGCGCCCGGGAGGGCGGGGCCCGCCACATCCGCCATCTTGAAACAACCGCCACTCGGGGCGTGGCGCCGGGGCTGCCCCGCCCCGGCCTGCGGGCCCCGTTTCCATTGGCCGCTTGGCGCAGAGGCCCGCCCTCGCCTGTAGGGCCGTCCCCGGCGAGGCGGGAGGGCCCGGGCGAGGGCGTCGCTGTGTCCCTGCCGCGTGGCGTCAAGCACCCGCCGGGGTCGCGGGAACGAGCGCCCCACGGGACCACTACTCCCAGACCACCCCGGGTCCGCCATCGTCGCGGCGCCTCGTTGTCAGGCGCCGCGCACTACAACTCCCGGCATGCCGTGAGCTTCAAGGCCGAGGCTTCTCCCGCGCAGTCCCCGCCGCTGCCGCTGCCCGGGACGCGCGCGCAGCGGGCACTCGAGCCATGGAGGAGTCGCCGACACCGCTGGTGGGCTGCAGCAAGCCGCACCTGGAGAAGCTGACCCTGGGGATCACGCACGTCCTAGGTGAGTGGGGCGGGGACCCGGAGTCCGGGGGGGCGGCACGACGCTGGACCCTGAATGCAAGTGGACATCGCTGCTGTCACTTCCGTTGTCAAGGAGGGAAGGGGAGCCAGGTGCGCGAGTAGGCCGGGAAAACGTTTGCCGGGAGTGTTCGGACGCAGAGCTGGGAAACCCAAAGGGTCTCCCGATCCTAGGTCCCCCCGCAGGGTCCGGTAAGGGCGGGCGACATCGTGCGAAGGAGAGCGCGCACGCACCTGACAGTTGGGAGCGCGGGCCTCCTGAGAGGCAGCCTTGACCGAGGGAGTAGCCCTGAAGCCCAAGCTCTTCCTTTGGTAGCAGCGAGAGCCGGGGTAATGCTTCAGCCAACCTCCCAGAGAAACAGCACCCACGCGCCTCCGTGTACCAGTGCAAAGGACGCTAAAGGACTCTAGCCTTGCACTACCGAATGGGTGTGTTTTTCCTTTATCGTACCTTTACTTAGCACCCACCTCTATGTTAAGACTCTGGGACTACAGAGATGGGGGGGTGGATAGATAAAACACACACACACACACACACACACACATACATACACACATTTATGTGAAAAACAAATCAAGACTAGGTCCCCGGAAGTGTGAGAGGTTACACACAGGAGGTGATTGACCTTAAGGAATATGTTCCACTGCAGATGATGGTGCTAGATTTTGAAAGATAAATGGAGTTTTAGCCAGATAACCGAGAACAAGAAAGGCAGACTAAGCCTGCCATAAAGCATGCTTTGATGCCTTACCATTACATTTATAATAAAATCCAAATTTCTCTATTATGACCTTTAGGAGCTGCCCTCACTTAGCTTTCTGACCTTACTTTCACTGTGCTTTGGCCACAGTGACCTCCTTGCTGTACCATAAACACATTAAGCTTGTTCCCACTTCAGGGCCTTTACTCTTTGCTAGACCCTTCACCTGAAATTACCTTCCTTTAAATCTGAGTCTCTCTTACTTTATATCTCTGATTAAATATCACTACCTAAGAGAAGCCTTCCCTGATTATAGTCCTAACACCCTCCCCATCACTCTCTCTTCCCTTAGCCTACATTTTTTGTGTGTGCTTTTATCACTACTTGAAATTATGTATTTATGTGATTGCTTTTAAATTTTGTCTCTTTTCTGTAAAGAAGTCCATGAGGATAGGAACATTGTCTTGTTTGCCCCTGTACTTCCCAGTGCCTAAAACAGTAAATGAGGCATGAAACACCAGGATGTGTTTGGAGAAGTAATAAGTTTTATAAATGGAGTTATAGAGTAGGGTAAGGATAGATCTAATCAAGACCACCTATATCCTCTCCCCTCATTGTTATCCAAATTTCTACCCTGGATTTAGTAAGGCATCCTTCATACTTGCTATTCCACAGGCATACTTCATTATTCTCTTTATAAATATAGAAATTTTACTATAAGTAAGTTATTTTCTTTTGATTAATATTTAATCTACTCAAGCCAAGCCAACTAAATTTCCCTTAAGCTGCCAGTTTGATTTAAAGACCTAAATAATTAAATGATTGTAAACATATAAAATCTCACTTATACTTTTAATATGTTCTGTCTATTAAGCATTTCAGATGTCTGGCAAACTGATAACACTTCAAGGCAAAATCTCACTAAGGAATTAAACAACTCTGATAATTAAATGTATACTGAATCTAGCCTTTTGTAAAAATTTCTTTTTACAAATGAAGGTCTCATAATTTCAAGATGAATGAAAAATTGGATGTTTTCCCATTAAGATCAGGAATAAGACATTGTTTGGGGGATTCCCAAGACAACACCAGCTTCAAAGGTTTGCTAGAAATACAGGACTTGGGAGGTAGTCATGCTATGATTTATTATAGCAAAAGCCAAGGGTAAAGTAAGGTGCAGGTAGGGAAGTCAAGGAAGCTAAGTGCAGGTTTTCAAAAGTCCTCTCAGTGGAATCACATGGGGCACACTTAATTCCTCCAGCAACATGTGACAACATGTCTGTATTGTCTATTAGGGACTCTCACCTGCACACAGGAATCCAGATCTTTTATTGGAATTAAGTCACTTAGACACCATCTACCTAGTATGTACCAAATTCCAGACTCCCAGAAGGAAAGCAGATGTTCAGTATAAACAATGTTGTTTGCACTAATAAGCACAGTGAGCCACGCTTACCAGGTAATGGTGGGAATCTCCTGAAATCCAAGTTTCCAGATGCCAACTAAGAGCCAACAAGCAGGCCTTCCTAAAGATTGCAGAGGCAGGACCTAACCGGGGGCCTTCCACATGGGAGGCGAGCACCTTTACCACTACCACGGAGGCATCCTGGCAGTTGCCAGTTGTGCCACAATTCAGCATACGGGTTTGCATGGACCGGGGGTTGGGAATTGAACCCTGGACCTCGCAATTGCAAAACAAGCGCTCAACCACTGAGCTATCCTGGCATCTCTGAGATTTAAAAGTTTTATTTCAATACATTCCCTGGTTGCAGTATGTCTTAGACTGTCATAGTAAATAGCCAAGATACAGTTCAAAATAGAATATAAGTAAATGTAAACATGTGTCCCCAATCCTGTATATGATGGGAAAGGATATCAGGAAAAGTAAAGATCACTGTCAGCTACAGTCATCTGAAATGGAAGGAGGTGGAACTTTAGTATGGCCTTCAAGTATGGGTAGAACTTGGGTAGATGGAGGTGAAACATGGACACTTTTGGGTGTGTATGTTTCTTACATAATCAAAAATGAGAATAGATTTGATTGGGTGGGAGGGACAGAATGAAGAACAATGAATAAACTGACACAATTGAAACAGGATTTGGACTATGGGGTAAAAGATCATAAAATCAAACAGGTATAAGAGCCTTATCTTCCAGACCAAAGGGAGAATGGAATACGATATGATAGGAGACAAGCCTAGCTGTGGTATACTGAGGATGGATCAGAAAAGGGAGAGTTTACAGCTTTGATTACATCCAGATTTGCAGTGACCATAGCCTAAAACAGATTAATCTATATAATATCACAACAAAAAAGTGGATGGCTTTGTATTAGGGCTGCCTTTAAAACGTGCCACAAACCGGTGACTTAGAACAACAGGAATTTATTCTCACACAGTTGGGAAGGCCAAAAGTCTGAAACCAAGGTGTCAGCAGGGCCTGCTTATTCTGAAACCTGGAGAAGGTGTCTGCTTCTCCTTTCCTCAGCCTCTGGCAGTTTGCAAGTAGTCTCTGGTGGTCCTTGTCTTATAGATGCATCACTCCAGTCTTCATCTTCACATGGCTGTCTCCCCTTGTGCATCTCTTTTCTCTTGGCATAGTGTTCTTTTTTATGAGGATGCATGTTGTATGGGATTAGGGGTCTGCCCTACTCCAGTGTGACCTCATCTTAACTAATTACATCTGCAGTGACCTGAAAAATGGAGTCTATCTTTCACAATGTCAGCCTAGCTTCTAAGTCCTGGACCTCGTAGAGTAGAAATAGGTTTTATTTAGAAGAAATATTAGCAAATAAATTTGATGTCCTTTAAAGGTTGTTGAGGGATTATCCCTTATTCCTTTTCACTGTGTGAAATGTGTATATTTAGCTCACTGAGAAGTTCAGTGTAATACCACTAGGAATGGCAAATCTCTGATTTTTGTTCAACAAACTGAATGTCTGAGCAGTGACTGAGTAGAGATGCCATTCTGGTGAGATCCTTTTTTACGAGGTAGACTGCTTGGTCCTGGGTTATGGGACTGAACCTCTGAGGGAACAACCAGTTCTTCCCTACTTTTGTTCCTGGTAATAAATGCTCCTCAGAGGAACCTGATATTCCTAGAGCATTCATCAACAGTTAGAAATGTGTGAGAGCAGGCCAATTGCAGTTTTACAGTCTCTTGTTCCTCTTTCAGAATCATCCCCCGGTGTGACAGAAGTGACCATCATAGAAAAGGCACCTGCTGAACGTCATATGATTTCTTCATGGGAACAAGTAAGTGTTGCCGTGTTAAATCCTCACCTTCCAACAAAGAAAGATCAACTTAAATGCCCCTGAGAAGGAAAGATTAGGGCAGGAAACCTATTCTTACCTCAGCCACAGCTGCTTTCAAAGTAGAGTTCACTCTTCTTTTTGTTCCTGTTCAAGCTATTTAACAGCCTCTGCTATTCCATGCCATTTTCCCGGCATAGAGCATCTCCTCTGAGCCTATCATATGGAGGCAGTGGAACATTCAAAGCTATGTGCTAAAAACTAAAAATCCAGCAAGGAAAGGAAAAACCAACTGTTAATTAGGCAGAATGTGGTTCAGAGAAGACATAACCGGATTAGTAACTGGTTGTTCCCAATCCTCCTCTGAACTTTCATTCATTCAACAAAAGTATTAAGTTTCTAAAATGGGCCAGGTATGTGCTTGGTGTTGAGTCTTGGGAAATCAGTAATAATCCAAAAAAAGGCACAATGTCTTACCTCTTCACCTTACTGGCTAAGACATAGTATAAATTGCTGTTTGAAAAATCACAAAGCTGATTGAAAGAGAGGTGATGGAGCAGTGTCAGTAGGCATGACCTAGTCTGGAAAGTGAGAAAAGTTTTTCCCAAAGAAGTTAACTTTGAGAAGTTGTTAACCAGGCAGGCGAGATCTGGGAAGAAGGGGCTTTCAACCTTTGTGAAAGCTTTGAGGTAGGAAGGATTACATTTTCCAGAAGCATAAAGAAGGTCCATGTGGCTGAAGCACAGGAGAGCAAGAGAGTTTGACAAGGACCAGAACATGGAAAACTTCTAGATCATCAGGAGAAAGGGGAACCATTGAAATGTTTTAAATGGGGAACTGGGAAGTCAGATTTCTGCTTTAGAAAAAATTACTGTGACTAAGTAGCAGCAAATGGATTTCACTAAGGTGCAAGAAATTATCCTGCCATATAATGAATGCCTGCTAACACGTATCATATAAGTTATTTGATTGAATCCTCATAAAATCCTGCAAGGTAGGTGTTGATACCTATGTTACACATGAAAAACTGAGGCTCAGAGAGGCTAAGGAATTTGTCTTGGGCCACTTAGCTACCAAGTGGCAGGGCCTGAATTTGATCTCAGAGTTGCTGGCCTCTAAGCACATGCCTGTTCGGCTCTGTCAGACTGCCCCTGTAACGGAGGGCAATGCTATGGCACTCCTGCCTCGGCAGCCAAGCAGCTGAGAGTTCTGTCCAGGAAGAAGAGAAAGATGAGTTGACATAAGCAGCCCATATGTTTGCCACAGCCTCCTCTGCACCTTCCCTCATTCCTGCTTTTAGTGCCCAGCTCAGTGATTATTCCATAACAGACATTTAATGTTGTATGAATGAGTGAATTAGATAAAGTGCAAAGGTCAGAAAGAGTGAAGAACTTTTGCAAGGTCACTCAGCTTCTTTTCCACAAGCAGTCCTTAATTTCAGTCCAGAGAGGGAGGCTATCACAACCGCTATCTCTGAAGCAGGGAAGCTGTAAGTGCAAAGGCTGCCCCAACTAATGTCCCCATTGCAGAATCCTGATGACTTGTTAAGCCTGGGGGTATTGCTGTTTGAAGGTTGTCTTGGCTGCTGTCTGCCAAATACAGAGCTTCACCAAGACAGATCATGCCCCAACAGACAAATATTTGCATATTTTTTCATCACACATTTTCAGAGGGACGCTTACTGGTTGTAGGGAGAAAGGATTTGAGGAAGAGTATGCTGCCTATCCTGTGAGTCTTAAGCAACTGAGCTCTGACCCCAAACTTTCATACCCCACTCACCAGGACAAAAGGTTCCAGTTAACCAGGACTTCCCCCTCGCCTTAGGAGGGAGTTTGAGAATACATTTGAGAATTCTCCTGGGGTTCTCACCCAACCCCTCCACAGCCCATTCAGGTCTCCCTTCCACTACTAGGCCATCTTCCCCGACAAGAATTTTGTAGATGCACTTATCCTCATTGCCCCATGTTTCCAGTTATGTTTTTGTGTTCCTCCATGATGGGCATCCTGGGCAGCCCTTCCTCTTGCTGTGGTTGCAGATGGGCATCTAGAGAGCCTGCCCAGCATGGACAGACACCTGTGAAACACTAATTTACATACTATGGCCCCTTTGTCAGCCTGGTCCTGCCTCTGCTGCCAGCCCCCTTCCTTGGGGAAGTGGCCTCTGAAAAGAAGGGAACTGTACAGGATTCTCCGAAGTGGAGAAGGTGAGCAGGAGGCAGTAGATGGTCCCTGGCCATTCTCAAGACTCAGGCAGTGCACAGGAGGCCTTTCTGGGAGTCAAGCTGGTAGCTCCCAAAACCTCGGAGGGGCTCAGATCCTTCCACTGATGAAGGTAACACAGCTTGTAGTGGACTCTTTCTAGTGCAATGTAGAGAAACTACTGTACATAGTCTCCATAGGACAAGGAAAAACTGTTGATACTTGGGGAGTATATGATAGAATCATCGTCAGGGTACCCAGGTCGCAATACTATGTCAGTGCTATACCAGTGAACACAGGTGTAAGCAGTAGTATTCCCCTTCTCAACTTTCTCCCTAAACCCTCTCTCCAAGCCTTATAGCCCCTCTGCTGTTCACTGTCCTCAAGTTGTCCTCTTCCTTTTCTTTTTCATTCACCCCCCACAACCCCCCAAATACAGACAGCGTGAACCTGGTGGGGAGAAGCCCTCTGATGCGGGCAGATTGCTTCCCGGGGAAGAGCACTCTCTTTCCAGATTGGCCAGGAGAGAAATTACAATGGCAGTACCTCTGAGTCGCTGGCCAGGACAGAGTAACCACCTCAAAGTGGTGCCTGGAAGCCCCACTCAGGAGGAAGGGCTGGAGGCCCTGCAGGAGCAGCCAGTCCTGGTGCCAGGCAGTAAGCTCTGAGTGCCAGGCGGTAAGCTCTGAGTGCCAGGCAGTAAGCTCTGAGTGCCAGGCGGTAAGCTCTGAGTGCCAGGCGGTAAGCTCTGAGTACTAGGCGGTAAGCTCTGAGTGCCAGGCGGTAAGCTCTGAGTGCTAGGCGGTAAGCTCTGAGGCAAGGAAGCAGCAGAGACAGAGCCAGTGCCAATGGTGACATACATGACAGTGACAGAGCAGGCTCTGTATTTTTTTGTGAACTTGGTTTACTTGATGTTTTGTATGCTTATATTAGTACTCAAAATATAGTAAATAGATTTCACTGACTTTTTTCCTATTTTTATGAATGCTGAATAATTTTTTTAAACACTGGTATAAAATAATACCAGTATTTTATTATTTTCTTTAGTGAAGTCAATGCCATAATAAATGTTATAATCACTGATACTGGAATTCTCCAGCCCAACTTGATGAGCAATTCCACCAGCCTTTCTTGGCAGGGATCTCAGGAATCCAGGTTAGGAACAGCTGATAGACAGTAATTTCCTAGTCTCCACCACTAGATGGCACTAGTGACCGAATCTCATAAAAGCTGCTGGCCTTTTGGAGTGACAGGTGCAAGAATTTTATCAGAACACTGATAACTGTAGGCTTCTTGTGCTAGGTCCCGGGAATGGGAGAAAGGCAGTCTGCATGCGAACTTCTTCTCTCTGAAAGCACAGAGGATGCACCATACAGAAGGCACAAGAAGCAAGCCCTAGCCTCCAAGTAATATACTAAGTAGGGAAATACGTTAGCCCAAACAGTCAGGGAATTCTTTAGGTTACACATCTCGGTGATAGAGGGAACTGGATGGTGAAGAGAACTAAATCAAAAACTGATCAGAATGCAGATTTTTATTCTTAGATCAAGAAAGTAAAAAACCTGTTTCATTGAAATGACAACTATTGTTTTAATAGTATAAAAACTGCTGAAAATCATCTGCAAGCTTGAAATCTGCTTCTCACCTATAGTTCTTGAAGATGCTATTCCCTAAAGAGTTTTCTCTTTCTGCCAAGCTCACACCCCTTCCCACCTCCAGCAGTTTGTAGACTCAGTCTTAGAGACAGTCTTAAACCTGGGTTCACAGAGTCTAAGTGACAGTCAGGGTCACTCAACTTGTGGCAGAATTGGGAAGTAAATTTATATCTTCCTGCCACACACTAACTTCCCCACACATTGGGTACCTTGAACTAACTGATAGTATAACCTAAAGCAAACTTGACATAAGCAGTGTTCAATATCACATCTCAGAAATATTCAATAAGCCAAATGAGAGGGTGGAGTTACTAACATACTCGTACAGTAGACTCTTCGTTAGTTAACAGAACTCAAGCAGCTGGCAGAACTTGTTTGAGATTTTGCTGGTTGCATGAGAGTGCCTGTTGCTTAAATGCTGGTGAAACAAAGAGCCTGCTTACATGTATCTGGCATCTACCAATCCCCATGGATGCCAGTCAACTGAGGGTCTACTGTATTGCCTGTGCCTATATAAACATGACAACAAGTCAATGTAAGGGGCCCAGGAATAGAATTGAATAACTCATTCTCCTGTACTCTCCAGGAATTTGATTGGCTAGAGAAGACTGGTCAGACATGTGCATCGATGTGAATTACTTAGAATTTACAACATGCTCCTAGTACCTCCTAAAAAGATACTAAGCCATTTCTCTGCACCACCAGTTTGAATGATTTGCTATCCATATGATATATTTGTTTATATCCTGCTGTACTTTTTTATTTTCTAACAACTTCAGAATTACTAGGTTCATTGCATTAAATGCTCTAGAAGTGTGTACTCTCCACTTGTAAGATGTTTTCATTTATCCAAGTCTCTTTCTCAGCTTGTTTCCTTGAGCAGCCTCGTCTCCAGCTAGCTCTCCACTGAGGCATTGTCACAGCAGAGCAGATGCCAGCTCTGCCTTCTCAGGTGAGGCAAACAGAGACCACAATGTTGACTCTGCTCTGCCTCTCTAATAGACAGTGTTTGATGCCTTTGTTTTATTTTTTATTGAGATATAACTGACATATAATATATTAGTTTTAGGTCTCCAATGTAATGACTTGATATATGTATATATTGGAAAATGACTACCATAAGATAAAATCCATCATCACAGTTATAAATTATTTTTCTTGTGAGAAGAACTTTTAAAGACTTACTCTCTTAGCAACTTTGAAATATACAACATCGTATTGTTAACTATAGTCACTATACTTTACATCCCCAGGACTTATTTTATAATTGGAAATTTGTACCTTTTGCCCACCTTCACCCATTTTGCCCATGTCCTCCACCCCTGGCAACCACCAGTCTATGTTCTGTATCCATGAATTTGATCGTTTTTTAGATTTCACATATAAGTGAAATCATACAATATTTGTGTTACTGTTTTTGACTTATTTTATGTAACTTAATGCCTTCAGCATCCATACATGTTCCTGCAAGTGGCAGGATTTTCTTCTTTTTATGTCTGAATAATATTCCATTGTATATATGTACCACATTTTATACATTCATTCATTGAAGGATAGTTAAGTTGTTTTCATATTTCAGCTATTGCAAATAATGATGCAGTGAACTTAGGATACAGATATCTTTTCATTTAGATAAATACCCAGAAGTATGTGTGTCCTCTGGGCAGCAGCTACAAAAGCCAGGGTGTCAGACATATGCACAAGCTTCTTTCCAGGAAATACCAACAACCTGGAATGAGGCAGGAGACCATGAAACTATCACCTGTTGGCCTCCCTGGTCCCTGGAGAGAATTGCAGTTGCCATCAAAGATGTGTGTTAAATTAGAAGCCTATATTTTGAGCCAAAGCAAATAGGCCTCTTTTACTAAATGACTTCTGATTTCAGCCTGTCCTATACTGGGCCCTAGAATGGGTTTTAGAGCTAGATGTTTTGGGAGACCTATCTCTCAAGTGGAAGTCTTAAAAGTTAGGGTGCCAGCTGTGGGGTCCAAATTATTTTTTTCTCAGGGACAACTGGGAGTTATGAGTTCCCTTCCAATTGTATGTCACCCCTCCAAGGTGGGTTTTATGTTGAGATTGTTATCAGCCTCTTCTTCCCATTTCAATGTGAGTTTCATTTGCCTGACACGTAGGAATCATTTAGCTAGATTCTGGATTTCATTCAGAGGGAATTGTTCATTATGTAGCTGTAGACTTGGGTGTCTGTGGGAGGAAATAAGTTGAGAAACCTCTTATATTGGTCATGTTTTTCTGTGTTGCCATATTGTGAGCTCTCTAATAGAATTTTGTAGATAATTATCACAGCCTTCCTATTTTTGGAATCTGAAACATGCTAAATAGTGTCCCCATCTGCTTTGAGGGCTCTTTATCCCAGCCTTGACCTAACACTCAGCTGCTTTGTGATTCTAGAAAAATAACTGTGTGTTGCCTGAGGATGTGAAAAATTTTTACCTGATGACCAATGGCTTCCACATGACATGGAGTGTGAAGCTGGATGGTGAGTCAGCCCCTTTACTGTAGGGGAACCTTGAGAGGTTAAATGCAACAACTCTTTATAACCATTGAGTCTCTGAACCTGGATGGATTTTCTGGGTTCCCCTAAAGTACAGTGTCCAGCAGCTGTGACCACAGCTAACATATACCATCATTGCTTCACACCCTTGCCCCGTGCCAGAATTTAGCCAGTACTTAACTGGAAGCTCAATTTAGAGGCTTCCTGTTCAAATGAAGAAGAGGAAACAATCACTACACACAAATCCTGAGCCTCCTCAAACTTAAAGCTTCTGAGGACTCTCCCTTGGAACAGTCTCCCCAGGGTGAGCTGCAGTGACAGCCTCTGGTGGTCATAAGAGGGGCTTCTTCCTTCATTCCCAGCATAGTGTAGACTTCATGGCTCTGACCCTCAGACCACAGCCTTGCCTTGTCTCCCTCACATCTCTTCATCTTAAGTCACCAACCACCTCAGTTTGCAAGCAGTTATCTTTAGTATTAAATGTGTCTAAGACAGATTTTTTTGTTGTGGATGTAGGAACTCACAACTTAATACATGTCAGAGATTCTGGTACTATGTAGATATGAAAGGCAGTGCTCTACATTGATTGTGATGAAGCCTCTAGTAAAGTTTCATAGGTTAGGAAATCCTGATCTATGCCATTGGATTCCAGCCTACTTGGCACCAATTTCCAGTCTGCAGGAGGCTTTTATTGCCTCCATACTCCAGCTACATTCCCACATCTACTTTGGTGCTTGGGAAGCACCTTACCCCTCTCCCCGATGTCAATGATAATGCAGCCACTTCTGTTGCACAGTAAATCTGCAGTACTGACTTCTCCCCTTTATTTCCTCTGCCTCCTGAGTTTCCCCTTATTAGGTGATTCCCAAAACCTTCTTGTTGCTCTCTCACAGTGAGCAGAGGCACCTTTAATAGATTACTACTGAGCATTTAACATGAAGTTTTAACTTAGAATCATTTCCTCCAATGTCCTAAAAACACTCCTTGTTACCAGTTTCAGAACCCTCCTTCATAGCATAGCCATAACCTTTGGAGCCTAGAAGAGCAGAGGGAATAGACAGAGCCTAAACTGACTGTCAGATTCTCCCTTGCCCACAGCCCGCTTCAGAAAAGAAACATTTCATGAAGGTTTCGTGACCAACTCCCTCTTCATTATTACAGTATCTTCTCCAAT
Organism: Craseonycteris thonglongyai; assembly: GCA_004027555.1. Classification (NCBI taxonomy): domain Eukaryota; kingdom Metazoa; phylum Chordata; class Mammalia; order Chiroptera; family Craseonycteridae; genus Craseonycteris; species Craseonycteris thonglongyai. The sequence goes on along the minus strand of PVKE010014094.1, from coordinate 1,989 downwards.
TTAGTTCTCCCAACTCATCTTCCTATCCTTGTCCCTATTACCATACCCATTGTTTACTGGATAGCTAAAGTTAGTAACAGAAAAGCCAGCAGAGGCAGCTTCTGATGTTTACCTCTTTAGTGGTCTTTTCTTGGACATTCCATGATCTGTACACCAGCAGCTTTATTGCCTCAGCTACTCCAGTTTTTTAGCAGGCAGATGTCTAAGTCTATGTGTGCCATCCCATGTCCAGTATCCTACACAAGAATTCTATATAATAAGGAAAATGTACGAAGTCTGACAATTCGTGAACTCATCCTAGAAAAAATGTCACATACCTCATTGCTAAAAATCATTATGGTCACCTTTGAAGTACTCCCCTTGGGAAACTTTGCACCAATGCCAGCACCTTGTCCACCATTCAAAGCAGTTTTGGAACTCTTTCTGGAATGGTCATTGGAGCCATCCTCATATTACTCTTGATGGCCATGATTGTCATCAAAACGTCTTCCTTTTAATATTTCTTTTATCTTTAGGTAAAGAAAAAAGTCATTGGGGGCTATATCAGATGAGTAGGGGAGGGTGTTCCAATATAGTTATTTGTTTACTAGCTAAAAGCTCCCTCACACACCGTGCCTGGTGAACTGGTGCTTTGTTGTGATAAAAGAGCCATGAGTTGGCAAAAAGTTCAAGTCGTTTTCATCTAACCTTTTCATGCAACCTTCTCAACACTTCCAAATAGTCAACTTGGTTGATTTGGTTGACTATTTGTCCAGTTGGTACAAATTTATAATGAACAATCCCTCTGATATGAAAAAAGGTTAGCAATATCATTTTGACTCTTGATGTGGACTGACAGAACTTTTTTAGTCGTGGAGAATTGGCTGACTTCCATTATGCACTTAGACACTTTGTTTGAGGGTTGTATTGTACACCCACATTTTATCACCAATGATAACATGGCCCAAAACATCAACTTGCCTCTCCAAAAGGTCTTGGCAAACTTCAGGTCTCCTTTGCTTTTATTCATCTATGAGCTCCTTTGGGACCATTTTTGCCCACACCTTTCTCATGCCAGAATTTTCAGTGAATATTTTCCTGTTTCTTTTACTTGATCTGCTTGATGCTTCTCACAGTCATCCAATGATTTTGACACATTAATTCAACAAATTTGTGCAATGGTTTCTCATCAGTACTGGCCGCTCTGGTCACTCGCTCTTCATCAGTGATGCTTTCCCTCTCCTTAGAAAAACATTTAATCCATTTGTACATTGTTGTTTTCTTCATGGCATTATCCCTATAAACTTAGACTAATATATCCCTGATTTTACTTCCACTCTTGCAAAGTTTCACAAGAAATATAATGTTTGTTTCTCTAATTCAAGCTCTAACATTCTCATGATGTCACACAAAAACATGCAATAATAATGAACACCATGCAGCAAGACACTGCCACACATTGACACAAACACAGCTATGAGATGCTGATATACTAAGGTTATAAAGCCCTACCTAGTTGTTTGTACAGTGCTGTCAAGATAAGCACATGGTGGCAAGTTTGTGAACTTAATTGTCAGACCTATGTCTGACTGTCTATGTCTATTTCTTCTATACACCCTAATCACAGATGACCCAAGCAAGAAGTCTGCTAAGTTCTCTCCACTGAAAAACAGAAAATGAAGTATGTGTGTGTTGGGGGGGAAATGGAGGGAGGGGGTTATTTTCAATCGTGAAAGCTTATAATAAGAAGAGTAGAAGGGATCAGTTATGTAACCAAAGTTGTTGTTCTTTGCAAAGTGTAACCATTCGTGCAAGGGAAAGAGGAGTAAAATACGTATAAGTTCTTTGCTCTTCAAACATGGCCCCTACCCTAGCTCTCCCAGTTTGTTTTGAGCATCACCTTTGTAAATTTTCTTCAGTACTCTGCCATAACACATGCAGTGGGGACTCTTCACCCATGGCTCCAGTTGCTTTTTTTGCATGAAAAGTTAGTGTTTATAACACTGATGC
>PVKE010014093.1:0-35451 GCA_004027555.1 Craseonycteris thonglongyai | reverse complement strand
CTCCTCCCTCCCTTATTCTCTCTTCTCCCCCAACTTCTGCCTGCCCAGTATTTATATTGGGGATGTGTCAAAAGATGTTAGGAAGAAATAGAGACAGAAACAACCAGTCATCGTGGGAACAATCAGAAGACTTAGTAGACTGAGACTGTCCATACGCTCTGCAACCTAAAGGGTCAAATGAACACAGAAAAGGAGAATATAGGGACAGTTTCCTTCTGCCTAGTAGGTCAATGTCTGTAATACTCATAAGAGTAATAACAGGGAAGAGTAACAAAAGTATGTTCAGAGTGTGTATATACCAATTGGGGGAATCGAGAAAGCTGTAGCAGTTGAGAATTTACTGTTCACCTAGTTCTAAGAGTTCATGTTTCTCAGTGTATCTGATTTTTAATCTGCCCCCCATTCATGTTATAGTCATATAGATGTCTTATTACTATTGGTAATTTCATATTTCTGAACCTTTACCTATTTTTTCCAGCATGATAATCCCCTGGCTTAATGAATAATCAATTTTTGACAACCATTTCTTACAAATGACTGCTCTTACCTTATGGACTAAGAGCTGAGACTTCAGCAGTGCTCAGTCGCTGGCATGAAGCCCTGATCGTGTGTGAACTCATGGGCTTTCAGCACTGAGGTTTAAGCGTTCTGTATATAAAGGTGGTCAAGACCACGATACCAGCTCTGGTAACGAGGCTTTTGTGAGCTACTCTTGGAAGTAAACTATTGTTTACAACAGTAGTTCCCAATGTTTTTGGCTCCAGAGACTGGTTTCATGGTAGATAACCCTTTCCACAGATTGAGGGTGAGGGGAGATGATTTCAGGATGACTCAAGTGCATTACATTTATTGTGCGTTTTATTGCTATTATTATCACATTGTAATATATAATGAAATAGTTATACAACTCATCACAATGCAGAATCAGTTGGAGCCCGGAGCTTGTTTTCCTGCAACTAAACAGTCCCATCTGGGGGTGATGGGAGACAGTGACACCTGGCATGTGTTGCTTCTGTCCAGTCTACACTGTCATCTCATTTTGGCTGCTGTCGCTGCAGAAAACCCTGCGTCACAAAGATCGGATGTTGGACATGAAAGCTGGCTTTTCAGTGCTTTTGTGGCGACCTCGGGCTATGCCTCCTTGACTTTCATCCAGAACATATAGATGTCTGAAGTTGTCGCAAACATACTTTCAAGGCCACCATCATTTGTGACCTCGAGCAGATGATCCTCTTCTAGCAGGGACAAAGAGTCACCTGGCTTATTTGCAAATGGGTCGTGGATCTGTTCCCTCTCAGTTCAGAGGTCTTTTGTGGTTGAAAAGTAAAGCTCAAACTCTTTTGAAAACTGAGATAGGGGATCACACACCAGCTGAGAGAAAGAAGGTCCTGGTTCAGTCTTTCAAAATCTCTGCTGATGTTTGAAACATGTCAAAAATTCCAATGTGCACTTGTCACCCCATAAATCCAGTTTGACTTTGAATGCAGCCACTTTATCTGCTGACTTAAATACAGGTCTCATTCTCCCCTGAAGTGACAGATTGAGTTCATTGAACAGGTTGAATATGTCACACAAGTAAGCAAGTTTTGGGACCCATTCTATGTCATCAAAATGTTCTGTCAGTGGTAACTATTTTCCTTAAAGAAATCTCTGTAGCAGCTATCATAACTCAAAAACTCTGGCCAGTGATCTATCTTTAGAAGCCACCTCACTTCGGAGTATAAGAGGAGTGTGTGCTCTGCATCCATCTCCTCACAGAGCTGCATGAACAGATCTAAATTAAGGGGATGCACTTTAATGTGGTTGATAATTTTTATCATATTCTGCAAAACGTTAAGATCAGGTGATATTTTCTGGCTAGCCAGCATTTTTCTATGGATGACACAGTGCATACATAAACTGACATTTGGAAGTGACCCCTTTGACCCGAGTAGTAAAACAAGAAAGCTGTCCAGTCTTGGCAGCTGCTCCATCTGTGCATATACTGACACAAAATGACCAGTTCTGTTTCCCTGATAGGTAATCATTCAAAGACTTGAATAGTTCACCAGGTATGGTGTTGGTTAGTAACAAAAGTGCACATAACGTACCTCATGCATATCCTCCTGAAAAATATATTGTGCAAAAGCAAGCTTTGTTGCCTTGTTGTCCAACATCAGTAGACTTGTCAACCTGGATTGTGTACCACGGTGACTCATATTCTCTCTAATAACATTGCCTCAATATACTTTGCTATTTCATCAATTTCTGTATTGATGGTGTAGCCGAAAGAGGAACACATGCCACCTTTTGTACTGCAGCCTCTCCTAAAAGTTCACGACAAATGTCCTTAGCAGCAGGCAGGATCACACCTCATCAATAGTAAAGGGCTTCTTAGCTTTAGCAATGTGGTTAGTCACTAAAAATGGGGCGCTCAGTGCACACACAGTGGATGAAGTGGTGGCCTTTGATAATTGCTTCTGCTCTGTGTTTATGTTTTTTGTTTGTCTGTTTTTGTTTTTTTCCTTTTGTAAAACCCCAAACTTTTCTTTTAAGGTAAGGTGCTTGGTCTCCATGTGATGAAACAGTTTGGAAGGTTTCACGGCTTTGTTGGATCGCTGCTGGCCACATCTGACCCAGAGCGGGCTTGGAGAATGTGAGTCGCCTGTTGCAATGAATCTGTAATTGAAGTAGGACTCTTGGGGTTTTCTTTTAAATGCAGCATTCTTTTCATTGGCAGTCTCAAAGTCTCCTGCTATTGTTGGGTCTTTCCCCCTTTTCAGAGAAGCTCTCCAGGACTGTCTATTTTTCAGTCATTTTGGCTAGGGTCAGCTGTGGACTTACCAAAACTGTGACTGAGACAAGTGTGCAGTGAAGAAAAGAGGCACAGATAGAAGTGGTAAATAAAATAATAGATGAGTCACACATGGACTAAATTAAATGTTGGATTCTGATTTAAAGTCAGATGCAGCTTAATTGTCACTTGCCACTCACTGGTAGGGTTTTGATATGAGTCTGCCAGTAATTGATTTATTATGGTCTCTGTTCAGTCACACTCTCTGCTAATGTTACTCTACAATTGCAGCTGCTCCCCAGTGCTAGTATCACCGCCTCAGCTCCACATTCGATCATCAGGCATCAGATTCTCATAGGGAGCGCGCAACCTAGATCTCTTGCATGTGCAGTTCACAATAGGGCTTGCGCTCCTATGAGCAGCTAATGCTGCAGCTGATCTGACAGGAAGTGGATCTCAGGAGGTCATGTGAGTGATGAGGAGCGACTGTACATACAGGTGGAGCTTTGCTCACTCACCTGTAGCTCATCTCCTGCTGTTCCTAACAGTGGCCCAGGAGTTGGGGACCCCTGGTGTGTGACACTGGAGCTTTGGGAAAGAACATGCTGGTTTTAAGCAACTGACAAATGAAAGTTTGGAACACAAATCATTTATAAACAGGGTCCTGTCTGCATGCATTTTCCATGCAGTCATGTTAAAAGAAGAGTGATGAAGTTTCAAATACAGAGCTTCTGTTTTTTAAGATGTGCTCCTTAATCATGAATTTCCACCATGATTTATTGCAGACATCATGTGCCCAACTAATATGGCACTTGTAAAGAAAGGCTAGGCACAGTTTTTGTTACAATGCTCCTACATAGTCTTATGTATTACATAACGGTGAAATCTGTATGCCAAGTAGAGAAAACTCAAAAAAAACCCCAACCAAACAAACAGAAAAAACTCAAAAAAAGAAGAAGAAAATATTGACATGTTCTATGTTGTGCTCATTCCCCTATACCCAACATGGGAGAGTAATAGACATCTGGTCTTGATGAATGCAGTGGTCATGCATTATATTTTTCTGAACTTTATCTGCATATATTATTTTTCCTGCCAAATTTCCATTTTGTAAAGAATCAAAACATATTCCAAGCATATATTTCTGGGCTTTAAATGAATCCTCCCTTTTCAATGAGTCTCCTCAATCTTCTTCCATGTTCTGTCCACTAAAAATACTCCTGCTTTTGTTATAATTGTGGTTGTTATTGCCCTTTATGTATTGGATTTATATGCCCATATATAAATCACTATCATTGCACAATTATGATTAGGAAAGGCCACACTCAACTTGATAAGGTACAGTGGCTTGAGTATCGTTCTTTGAAGGCCTGAAAGGGTTTGGTGCTAGCATTCACTCTTGGGGAATGTAGACCTTGGGCTAGATTGCTGAGCCAAAGACAGAATCATATAGTACAACTGTGTTTAAGCCCAGCACTCACATAAAAGCCAGAAGAAGTTGTATCTATTGCAAACCACATTTATAATATCATTTGAGGGACAGCTGGGGTCAGTGCTAAATTTTTAATTATCAGATGCAAGGAGGGCACTCTTGCATAATAATCAGCACAGGCTGTCACACTGAATGGAAAATAACCACATTTTCACCTTGGAAAATATATTCTAAGGAGAATGGTAATTGTTTTTAGGAAGCTATTCATGACATACTTTTTTTCCCCCTACCCCTGAGGATCATTGAGAAATAAGGTAAACTTTTTATCATAATTTATACAATGTAATTTTTTAAATAGTTTAGAATTTTTAGAGTCTGATAACAGATTCACCAAATTACACACAGCCACCATGCACTGGCAGAGAGACAGGCTGTGTGACCTGCTAGCTCCTTCTCATCGCTAATGTCAGGGAGTCTTTGAAAAACATCCCGGAGCTTAACTACGACAGTGGTTTTTATTATTCTGAGCCCCTAGTGGCATACTTCATGAGAACAATGTAAAAATAATAATAATAATAAAGAGTTGGTGCCTTTGCAGTGGTTGACATAAAAATTGGACCCTGCAATGACTGCGTGGATGAGCTTGCCTTTTTCAAGGATGGAGGAGAGGTAGGCTAAGGGGAAGAGTGTTGCTGGCAGGAGCATATGAATCCAGTTCTTAGTCATTCATTCATTTCTTGTATAAACTAGTGCAGATAGAGATTGTATAGAAATAACAGCCATGTAAAATGTAACCCTTTGCATCAGCCTAAACAGCACAGCTATCACCCCCTGCCCGCCCCCCCCCCCCCCCCCCCCCCCCCCCCCCCCCCACACACATCCAGTAGTACTGGCTCTATCATCACCCTGACATTGCTGTGCATGGGCACTGGAAAGACAAAAACACCATGCTTCTTTTTCTTTTAAATATTTTATTTTGAAATACATTTAAACTTACAGAGGAGTTGCAAAGATAAAAAAGAGAATTCGCTCACAGCCTCTTCCCCACTTTCTCAAGTGAACATCTCATAAAAACACAGTATGACTTTTAGGAAATTCACCTTGCTACCACGCCAGTAACTAGACTATGCACTTTTCTATTCCCCTAGGATCTCAGCAGTCTTTCCTCCATTGTCTTTCTCTGTTCTGGGACATGATGCATTTAGTTGCACTGTCTTCTAAGCCTGCTCCGGCCTGTGACCGTTCCTTAGTCTTGTCTTTCATAACCTTGGCACTTTTGAAGAGAGCTGGTCAAGTACCTCGTCAGGTGTCTCGTTTTGTTCTTGTCTGATGTTTGGATGGATTAGAGCTGTGGGCTTTGGTAAAGAATACCACAGAGACAAGTGGCCTTCTCACGGTGCCAGATCAGGACATTAATATGCCATTTCTGGTAATGGCAACTTTAATCAAGCTGAGCTCTGCTACTTCAGTGATGTGCAACTTACTCCATTCCTGTGAATGGGGCCTGAATTAATGAAAGGGCATAGCTAACCTTAGGTTAACTAGTAATTAGTAGACATCTATTTTGAATAGCATATAAGTGCACTCAATAAGTATTTAATGCTTTGAATCATTGATTGCTGCAATTTTTATTTCTGTGCACTATGATTTGTGACCATCATGATACATAGGTCTAAAGTAGTCTCTGGTAATACCTATGTCCTTTTGCAGCCATCAGTGAGTCAGCCCCTAACCTCCCTTTGCCCCGGCCTTAACTCTAAGGCTGAAGGATGATCCACTGATGAGCAGCATGCACAACATTTCACCTAAAGAAAGAAGCACTGATCAAGTTACCACCTTAACAGTTGTTTTTATTTTTTATCTGCATATGCCATGTTTATGTTTTCTTTCCTCCCTTTTCCCTGGAGGTGGAAAAAATCAGAGTGTTATCTCCACTCTAAAAATTAAACAAACAAACAACAGCAACAAAAACCCTGATGAGCTGATGCTTAGAAAGCTTCGAGGACTTGTTAAGGTGATATGGCTGTGGCAGTTAGGGGACACAGGTTCTCTGCTGTGTAGTCCACTGATCTGCCTGGACATTCAATTCATTCCAGCAAAAGAGGCTCAGGGCCCTTGGGGGTCCAGAGCAGTTTAATCTATAAGCAGGTGGCTCGAACTCTGAATTTATTACCAAGTTATTATGAGAGCCAAGGAACGTTAGTTAATCACTCTGGTTTTTCTGCTTGGTGGTTGTTATTTCAGGAATAAAATACTCCTGGGGTCTATTTCTAATTTAATGCCAAGATGCAAATTGTGCCTCACCTGTTTCACCTGAAGTGTTATTTATGCCCAAATAATACCTCCTAGATGAGGACCCATTGTGCCTGTTTCCTTCTTTGGAAATTAAGGATAATAATAGTAATCAGTTGTACACAAGCTATCTTGGGTGGTGGGGTGGGAAAGGCACAATAAATGTAACAGCTTGGGGAAAACCAAAATCAGGGAAAAGTGCTATGTAAATGCTAAATGCAGTGGTAAAAATTATGACTTCTCCGCACATTCATTTCCAGAGGCCAGGAGAACACAAATGCTTGGTAAACATTAACTTCACTCAACAAATACATATTGGCTACATATAACATCAGAATCGAAAGCTGGAAGGGATTTTAGATGATGATAACAATAGCTAACATTTTTTAAATAGACTTTATTTTTCTAGAGCATTTTTAGGTTCTCAGTAATATTTAGCTGGAGCTACAGAGATTTCTTTCCTATATAGGCCCTGTGCGCCCCACTCCTTTGCACTTAGCCTCCCCACTTCTCAATGTCCCCACCATTGGGGTACATTTGTGGCAACTGATGAACCTGTATTGAGACATCATCACCCAGCCTCTATAGTTCACACTAGGCTACACTCTTGGTGTAGTACATTCTATGGGTTTGGACAAATGTGTAGAGTATTTTCACTGCCCTAAATACCCTGTGTTCTGCCTGCTCATCTCTCCCTCCCACTTCACCCCTGGTGACCACTGATCTTTTTCTCCATAGTTTTAACTTTTCCAAAATGTCATATATGGAGTTGAAATTACACAGTATGTTGCCTTTTCAATTTGGCTTCTTTCACTGAGCAATATTCATTTAAGTTTCCTCCATGTCTTTTCGTGGCTTGCTAGCTAATTTCACTGAGTAATATCCCATTGTCTGAATGAACCATACTTTTGTTTTGGTTTGATTTGATCCATTCACCTACTGAAGGACATCTTGGTTGCTTCCAAATGTTGGCACTTACGAATAAAAGTTCTATAAACAGTCTCGTGCAGGTTTTTGTCTGGACATGTCTTGGTTCCTTCCGGAGCACAATTACTAAGTCATGCGGTCAGAGCTTATTTACTTCTGTAAGAAACTGCTGAACCGTCTTCTGCACTGGCTGCACCATTTTGTAACCCCACCTGCAATGTTACTCGAAGCTTCTCTGGCATTTAGAGTTGTAAATTTTCTGGATTTGGGCCGTTCTAATATGCGTATTGTGGTAGTTCATGCTAAAAGTTTTCAAGTGCTAAATATATGCCAGACACTGGACTAAGCACTATAAACAATGGTCACATTTACTCCTTACAAAGAGCCTATGGGAAAGCCGGGATGACTCAGCGGGTTAAGCCCTCGCCTTGACTCCCCGAGGACCGAGGATCGAATCCCGGTTCCTGCCCAGGTGGACCCACATGCTGAACTGGGGTGTGCTTCCCAAATGCGGTGAGATCCCTAGTTCAGTTAAAAAAAAAAAGAGCCTAGAAGTGAGTGCTGCGATTTTGTCTTTTCATTTTATGGAGAAGAAAGGGAAGTTCAGAGAGGGTGGTGAACTCCCCCACCATCCCATAAGCAGCGAGCACAAAGCCGAGTGCTCAGCGGCGCTCCCTCGCAATGTGAAGCCAGATTCCTGTGCTGTCGGTGGCCTGCACGTCCACCCTCCACTTACAGAAGAGGACGTTCATGTTCATGCCAGGCCTATTAGTCACTGGAAGTCACCACTGCTTAGAGTAAGACACAGGAAGGGAATCCTGTCTATCAGCCTTGCCCTCGACACCACACACGATGTCACAATATCTATTGTGTCAGTGTTGGCCTCCAACATAAGATGTGCAGTCATTGCCTATACTGAGGAATCCGGACACATGATGGGTGTAACAAGCTTTTCAGATTCAGTGCTCGTTTGAAACACATTTGACTTAATGCTCAGATTACAGACAGAAGACCTCTGGAGTGCAACAAAAAAACTTAGCATGGCCTTGCGATGCCCTTGCAATCCTCGAATGCTGCCTACTCTGTGCGTGAGCAGGAGCACAGATGACAGCCCGTGTATACTAGGTGGCATCTCCCTTCACTGCGCATCGTTTTCTTAGCCGAGTTCCATTCCTACTTCTGTGATAGACTGTGGTGTTTCCAATCTTTTCATAAGAAATAGAGAGTTCTTAGAACATTAGTTCCAACCCAATCCAATTTTGAAAACAAATGTTAGGAATAAGAAGGTGAAGTTTGTGGATCCGCCCCCCAACTTAATTAGAGAGTTGTAATTAAAAAAAAAAGTCAAGAATTATAACGTTGCTTATTAAGACGAATAAAAAAATAACTTTTTTTTAAATTTCGGTGAAAGAAAAGAAATGCACGAACAGTAAAGCACTGACTAACTTCTGCAGATGCGCTTGTGGGGGAGCTGGGTGGTTAGGGACAGTCGCCTGCGTCGCAGCATCGGTTGACGGGCTGTCTGGTACTGCCCCACACGGATCCGGTGCTCAGCTCTCGCTCTGCTGCAGACCCAGCGCTGCAGGCTGCCCCTGGGCTCCCTCTCTCAGCGGGGGGCAAGGGACATCGAGATGCTGCCTGAGACAGTGAGGCGGGGTTTCAGAGAGCTCCCCAAACTTACCACTTTTGACAGGTAACTATAGTTTGAACTTAAGATGTAACTTTGTTGATTCCAGAAAGGTGTTTTCCTCTCTTAATTCCCCTGCTTGGTACAAGGAACTGCAAATGATCATAGTTCCTCCTCTCCAGGGCTCGTATTTTGGCGGGGTATGAAGCACATAACTACACTAATGTTATGCCATGTGGTGAGTATGTCCATATTAAGGACAGGCATAGGACTAGTCAAGGAAGGCTGCCCAGAGGACTCTGAGGTGAAAACTCCTGTGTGCTGTCTTCATCTGTCCCCTGTCCCCCACTTGGTCATTCACAACGCACATTTGCTATTTCCTAGATGGATAACTCTTTTTCATTTGCTATTAGTAACATCTTAAGGAATAAAAAGGTCGAGAACACTTTAGACACTGTTGTAGAGGACAGTAGGAGAATACCAAAGACTTTTAAAGTAGGGATGAGATCTAATGTACATTTTATTATTATTTATTATTTATTGATTAATATTTATTTGAGAGGTGTGTGTATGAGAAAGATATAGATAGATAGATAGATAGATAGATAGATAGATAGATAGAGAAGGGGGGAGGGCTCAGAGCAGTTTCCACAGTTGCACATCATTAGTTGGGACTTAGTTTCATTCCACACAGGTGGGTGTGGGGCCACACAGGGCGAAAGCCAAACGAGGGGCTTCCCACATGGGAGGTGAGAATGTTTGCTGCCATCCCAATGATTACCAGCTGCACTGCAGTTCAGCATAAAGGTTTACACAGGCTGAGGACAGGAATTGAACCCCAGGCCTTGTGATTTTGAGGCAGGCATTCAACCCCTGAGCTAGTCTGGCATTCCTTGATGTACATTTTAGAAACAGTTCTTGGACTCTGTGGAAAATAAATGGAAGGGCTTGGGTGAAATGACTGCATGGAATTTGAACCCATGAGGGTCTCACAGCTGTTCAGGCAGGCAGACCTCAAGACTTCAGCTGAAGTCATTGGCAGAGGATGATGTGGTAAATGAATTCAAGATGCATGTAGATATGAACAATGAGGCAGAGAGAGAGAAGTCAAGGATGGTTAAGGACCCACTGCCTTCTCCAAGGTAATATAACTGAAGTCCTGATTTCATTCAAGGAAACAACAGGCATGTCTTATTATTAGTACTCCCATATAACATCAAATCACTTGTAGTAATTGTGCTTGTGTTTTTCCATTTCTGATAAACAGATTCCCAGTTGATTCTCTTCTGGTTGTTTTGCTCTTCTCTTCATTTGACCATCAGATCAGCACTTTGGTCACTAGAATTCTTGCATTTATTTATTTAGCTTTCATAACTTTTGTTTCACACGGCATAAACAGTCAAGGCTAAATGCATACCATTTTCTGACTAAGATACCAAAGATAGCACCAAAGTAGTTGGAAAGGCTACATGGAGTTTCCCTGTTGATTTAAATGCAGTGCACATCTGACTTAGCATTGATTTCTGATTGATTTGCTTTTAGTGACTTCACATTCTGCCCATTGTGAAGGTCTAAACTTTTACTGCTTTATAAGACCTTGTCCCAAGTAGTCAAAAGTTGCCTTTCTGGTTTGTTTGGAGCATAATAAAAGCAGACATGTAGGTGTTAGATATGACTGATGTGGCAGACAAGATGACTTTTGGGGTAAATATTGACATATCATGAAACTCAAGTGTAACGTAGCTACGGTTTCTGGCCAAACTGAAACGTGTCCTGTGTGAGGAGGGGTATGTTTACGTCAGATTTCTGTTCAGAGAGAAGGGTTTGTTAGTCCACCTGACAGACTTCCAGGCTAGTGTTCTTATTCTCCACACGTAGCCTCTGGAGTCAGAAGGTCGACAAGTGTACAGCAGAAACACAGGCGGCTCCTCCGGCTGCCAGACAGTGAGAATGAACGGCTCAGACGAAAACAGCCAAAAGAAAAACTCCCAGGGATGCTGAAAATGTGAGAGAAGGCATGTAGGATTGTTTTGGGGGAAACAAAGTAACAAGAAGTGGGATTTACATCAATTCAGAACTAGCTCTGGGTGCATCTTTAGAAGGGAAACAGAACCAGCATTCGCAAAATCTTAAAACTAGAGGCTGTAACTTGAAAAGTGGCCACTAGAGGGCACATTTCATCTATAAAGAAATCTTTCCTTTGCAAACCTGGGAACTTTCCAAAAGGCTTTTTTGAGCAGATCTAAAAGCATAGTGGGGATTGGGGCAGGAAGGGGACAGTGGCGGGGGTGGGTGGGGTTGGGGGGGGGCATTAATAGCATTATGTAAAGTCTTATAGCTTTGGATAACATTTGAGGAAGTTGTATGCCTGAGTGTGATATCACCACAGGTTAAGATGTGTTTTCCTGATTGTGTGGCCTCAATTCGCAGTATGTATTCTGGAGAGAAATTTAAGACTATTTATCCCAATATAAGTCCTCTGTTTAGGGGGCCCAGATTTGGCTAATGCTCCATTGTATTCCCAGGGGCCTTTCTGCCTGCAATAAAGCAGAGACCAAAGTACATCTAGGAGTATTTCTGGATCAGGTAAATAATATTTGGGTATACAGAATAGGGGAGGGGAACTGGGTTCTTGTCAGGCCACCTCAATGTGATAGAGATTTGAGGGATAAAAACTAAAATGAAGAATAGTGATTTAAAAAAGAGCATTTGGGGAAGCTGGGATGGCTCAGTGGGTTAAGTGCTAGCTTTGAAGCCCTAGAGACTGAGGATCGAATCCCAGCTCTGGCCCAGGTGGACCCATATGCTGAACTGGGTGGGGTGTGCCCCCAGTTCAGTTCTTGCTGGGGCCTATGCAGGGAGGCTTCCGGCCCAGTTCCTGCCCTGCGCTGCCCCACGCCCACCTGTGGAGTAAAACTGTATGGAAAACTAATGCTGTCAACTATGGAGACTACTCTGGGCCCTCCCCCTTCTCTCTGTCTCTATGTCAAAAAAAAAAAAAAAAAAAAAAAAAAAGAGAAGTGCATTTGACAGACAACGTATAAATCCAATTCCTTTCACAAAAAACAAAACAATTCCAGAAAACAGAGACTTTCCAGCAACAGAGGGAGTCAGAACTCCAGTCAGAGTTCAGATGTTCGGTGCTGTCTGTTGGTAATCCTTTGATTTGTACAACATTTTCCAGATCTGCCAGAGCATGAACTACATAACTGACAATCTTCAACTCACATGATACTTAAGTGGTTCCCCCTCTCCTTCTCATGGTTAAAAATACATTACATAAATTACTATCCTGCATCGTGAAATATGCATCTGCTCTGTTGTCTGCCATTTATTTGTAAACCATTTCAGCCCTGTCTGTGGAAGTCTTCATCTTCTCGGTTGCGCCAGGGGACTTTTCTTCAGTTTTGCATTGATATTAGCTATAGTCTCACAGAGATCCATGGAGAAGCAAACAGTGATATCACAGGACCAGGTGTGGAGGATGAAACTACTGATTACAAGCAGGGACAGAAAAGGGAGCTGCAGAATAGTCACAGAGTGACAAGAAACCATAGGCCACCCCTTTCCCTTGCCAGTCTCTTAAAGTCTTGCTGCTTTGGGACGTGGCTGGAGAGGAACCTGCAACATGGGTATTGATCATCCGGGTAGAGCCCCACTCTTGTGTGACACACAAGCCACCTTGCAGAAGATGGGAGCACCAACAGCAGGTCACCACCCACTCTGGGTGGCGCGCTCCGAAGCCCCTGGGAGCTCCTGCAGGGTAACCGCAGCTGAGTAGCTCTTCCTTCCCAGCAGGTGTCGCTGTGGAATTATTAACATGGAAAGAAAAGGTGCTGCGTTTTGGTGAGCTGAGCCCCAAGTAAAAGACCTTGAACTGAAGTTATGCACCGGCTACGTAGGAACAATGACTTTAGAGGAATTAAAAGCCACTCCCTCAGCTCACTCCCATGCTGCGACTGCAGTGACTGTTTTCTCTGAGCTCTTTAGTTCACCCAGATTTCCAAGTTTTGAGAAGTGCAACAATTGTGCATAGGGACAGTCAGAGGGTAGGTACCTACATTTCAGTGCTGGTAGCAATATAAATTTTTGCCCCGTTTGCTGACTGTTTGGATAGGTATATTTTTTAACTGGAGGAGATAACTGAATGTCATGGAAGTGCTCGGGAATCCAAAAAGCCGGGTTCAGACTCTCACTTCTCCATCCCTATGTGTGTTACTTTAGACAATTTACATAATTTAGAGCTTTGAGGCTCAGGTCCATGACAGGATAATCGTGAAGGTTAAATAAAATAGTATTCATGAAAAAGCACCTAGAATGGTTAGTTAAATCTGAATCCAGATGCATCATTGAAATAACGGTTAGACTTCGTTATTACCTTAATGTTTTAATTTCATTTTGAATAGATTCTGTTCATACATTATTGCCCATGTGTAAATTATAATCTCTAGGACTATAACCCACTTATCTCGTTTGGCCCCAATGCCCCTTGACCATCCCTGCTCAGATGTTCTGTGAGGACTCGAATGCAAAATCATTATCTATGATCCAATGTCCCTTTCTGCTTTCTTTATTCTGTGTGAGTGGTGCTGTCCTCTTGCCCTGAACCTTGAATTGCTGGGACAACCTCAAATTATCCTTTGCCACCATCTTTATATCCAAAGAGACCCTGAACTGGCAGCGTCATTTTCAAATGTTGCACCATCTCCTTGTCTGCCTGTTGCCACCACATCACTTGTTGGCAGGATTACTGGTCTGGTACCAACCTCAGCGGCTCCCAAGTAAGCTGGAAGCTTTTCCTAATCACCAATTCTAAGCCCCACCTTAAACTGATGTTATCAAGATGACAGGGACAGGGGATGGGCAGCACGATGTGGCTTTAACATCCACTCTGGATTTTGTTGGGACTCATCATATCCATTTCTGACCTTGATCAAGTCAGTTCAAGTCACGTTTTTAATTTGTCCCTGCTCTGCTCCATGTCTTGGTGATTTCCCATTTCATAGAGAATGGACTAAGCCTCAAGTCAGGTGATGTCATCACACAGCAGAGTGCCTGTTACCTAGCATATATTTAATTATAATACAAGGGATACCACTCGGTGGTTGCCTGGATCACAACCATGTCCCCTCCTCTAGGGTCTGTCCTGATATAAGAAGGGTCACTGGCGCTGTCCCTTGGTCACAGTTGAGTGCAGGCTTCTGACCCATGTATGCAGACAGATACTATTTCTAAAGACTATGAAAAATGAAAGGAAGAGACGTTGAAATCTGGATTCATGGGAACTGACTCCTAGGAGAAGTAACCCCTCTCCTTAAGAGTGTTGGTGAGTTCCCAGTTCCCACATAATGCCTGGTTCTGCCCATCCTGAGCCTTGGCAGCTCAGGTCTACCTCATCATGGGATACCCCTGACGTCCCCCAGTAAATAGTCTTTGCTTATTCAAGTTACCCAGAGTCAATCTCCCTTCTTAGCAAATGCCATACAATTATCCTAATCTAAATAGTATTGGAGATTCAGTCTGCTTATGATACAGTTCCAATACCTAATTCATGTGATTTTGCACAATTCCCTGAGAAATTTATTCTCAAAAAACCAGGTGATTGTCCTAATAAATTTTAATCTTTTCTATGCAGGATTTTCTCCTCTCTGTGTTACTCTAATTTCTCATAGCCCTTTTGTCCCAGTCCTGTCCTAAAAATTCTTCAGTCAATGATATCTCATTTCTCCAAGCTTTTAACCACTGCTGGTAAGCTATTCATTGAATGTTTATCACATACGAGTTTGTATTATCACTTATTTTTTCACTTGTGCTTAATGCATCCTCTCAATAGCTGCAACCCACTTGGAAAGAGAAAAGACCTCTTGAATTTGTTTTTGAATGTTTTTCTCTTAAATGCTCAAATGTTTCTCTACTACTCTTACTCCTACATGGTTATTGTTTCAATGTTTCTCCTTTACTATACCATGTCTCATAAATATTTATTAAGTGAACAGAGGAAATGCATACCTGCTTATATTTATAATTAAAGGGAACTTGGGAGTATAGTATTTGTTTTTCCAAAAATGCTTCCAATTATCCATTCCCTCATCAGTTCACTTGTAGAGGGAAATGCAACATTCCCTTTGTAGAACGTCCGCTTTGTAATTGCTCCTGTCAGGGTGATTAATGAATAGTGGTTTGTGACCAGGAACCTCTATGGTGACCTGGTGGTCAGCAGAGGCCACCTTGTCTCAGATTTTTCTAGCCCTGCATGCGGTTTTTTGAAAAACAAAATTGTGGCTTTGGAAAATGACTAAGGTTGCATTATGGGAACATTTGCATACAGATTCCCGGAGCCTGTCTATAGCTAATTGCATCCAGGCGCAGGCTTTATTTGCTTACCAGGCCCTCCTGACTGGGAGGTGGGATGGTCACTCGAGGCTGGAGCCAGGCCAGTGCCTTGGGCCAAATGCTTTTCTGCCTCCTGACTGTCTTCTGTGAGGGCCCACCTCGCCTTCTGCTGACATCTCAGGCTGAGGCCCTCTTACTGGTCTTGCAGGGCTAAGCTGGGCCACGCATGAAAAGCAGCAACTCTTCTCTGAGGACGAACCCTGCAGTGGCTGCAGCTAAGGTGGGAAGGCTCCATGTTCTGGGAGCAGAGGAAGTGTGGCTTTGAACTGTGACATTCAAAGTCTGGGCTCCCTAGAAAGACCCAGGGCCATCTTCTGGTGTTGTGTCTGTTCTCTCCTTCCAGTTTGTGCCCCAGGTCCTTGGGGGCCACTAGTGTACTAGTACCGAGGTAGTGGTATAGTGCACTAGTGCCCCTGCACTGCACATAGTCAGCCGGTGTTCTCACTGCTCACGACAGCCACACAAGGCAGCCACTCTCGTTAGTCCCATTTTGCGGTGGCACACACTGAAAGGTACTGAGAAGTTAAGTAACTTGTCCAAAGCTGCATAGCTCTATTCTTATAAGTATTCATGTAAGAAGAAGAATTATAATAATAATACAGAGAGTACTCTTATAAGTACTCATACTAATTAAGTCTTTCTTAGTAATTATATAAATCTGGCAGTTATATTTCAGAAACCATTTTAGCATTGTGCTAGATGAGAACGGCCCCCTTGATCATTTAACAATTATTGGTTGAGCTCCCATTAACATGTAACCTTGTTCTGTGAGCCAAAAGAAATACAAATCAATAACGAAATAACTAACTAACTAACTAGTAAGTGCCTACAGTACAGTTTAGGGGAGAAGAATGTTTTCTCCATGCCAGTCTTGTTAGTTATGCCCTAGTTGTGGGTGTACCAGCCGCTACAGGTCCCCAGTGACGTAGGCACTGCTTCCCAAGTGGACTGGGCAGTGCCGCCCAGTGGCAAGGAGGTCAGTCCAGGTCTGTCCATGAGTATCTTCATGGCTCACTAGCAGTGTGACCTTGGACATTCATATAACTTCCCTGTATTTCAGTCGTCTCATCGGTAACGTGGGAATTAATCTCCATTCTGACTTGTTTGGGGTTGCTGTAAGGATCAGAAGACTGTGTCTGTGACGGTTGCTGAAAACTGTGCTGGGCACGTTGTAAGTTTAGCAGCTGCTCTGCCCTTATCTTTCTGCATCTCTGTGTCTCTATAACTGACACCAATTTAGGGGTCCCTGCACCCCCTCCTACAATTCCTCCCAGCACCTTTCCCACAGGAAGGGCTGGCCTCCCCATTGGAAGAGTCTGTGAAACCTTGTATGTTCTCCATAGATTGCATAGCTTTCTCATACATGTTCATCCAGGACCCACTGTGTGCCAAGCACATGGGTGTAGCAGTGGACATGAGAGGCATTTTGTTTCCTGCCAGAATTTTTAGTCTAATGAGAATAGTGTTGAGTTATTTAAAAACGACTCTCACCCACCGATAAGTATTGAAAACCCAAGAATCATAAGAGATGTCCTGGTGGCTTTTCCTTCTCAGGAGCAGTGGTGAATTTGTGGTAAAGAAAGGCTTCCTGAGGGGCTGATGATGAAGCTGAGGCGTGAAAGAGAAGCCGGAGTTGGCACGAGGAGCAGATCAAGGAAAGTTTCTGTGCAGAAGCACAGACCTTGGGAGTCTGGGGATGGGAAGGACTGAGCAGGCCGCAGGCGCATTGCCCCGGGGCCGAGCCTGGCTGGGCTGCCACCACCGTGCGCACGCGGGTGGAGGCGTGGGCAGCCGCGTGTCAGGCAGGAGAGCTCCATGGGTGCTCCGTCCCATTGTTTTTCCCTGAACCCTTTGACGGTACAGAGTCACTGGAAGTTCCCCAATAGCGCTATGATTTATGAGCATTTTAAAACTCAGAAAAATGGGAGATGATAGAAAGGGCTCCCCAAGTGAGTGGACGGCCAGCGGGGGTTTGCGCCCAGGCTGTGGTGCAGAGACCCTGCTCTTTCGCTGCTCCAGCAGCCTCTCCAACCACAACTGTGCTGCTGCCAGTGTCTTTGACTGTCCTGCCTGTCACACGGCGACGCTAACATTTATCTGATGAATACCGTCTTTTGAGCGAACATCACACTACCCATTGTTACTGTAATGTAAAAATTTCAAAAAGTAATATATAGATAACATCTCTTAAAATGTGTGCACATTTTTTTTGCATCACATATGTACACATATATGTCGCAATCTCTGTGTAGATACATACACAGAAATAGACACACACGCACACACACTGCAAAACCAATGCCCCTCTCTTAGGTCTAGGGACATGACAATTTGGGGGACATTGAAATGTATGCAGTGATTTTTTTAAAAACACCCTTTAATTACCTTTTGATCAAGCAGTGGTCTTCTTGATTCAGAAACATAAAATACATTAGTAAGCAGGGTTACAACTGCAATGATTATATTTGGTATATTTACTTATGTCCCCCACCCCCTAAGCAAAATAAAACAAAACATCAAACTCTAAGAAATGTTTTCAGAGAGAAATATTGTTGTTGCTATTTTATAGTGGATTAAAAAATATGAATGATAAAAATTCTTTATTACCTTTACCTACGATACTTAGAAATTTTCATTATGCTGCTGCTGGAGTTTTTGTTCTTAAGAAATTCAAACCAGAAAAACCAGCCAACTAGCACCCAATATCATGAGAATTCTTTGATTTGTTTTATTTTCTGGGCATATAATAAAGTCATTGTGAGGATGCTACATTTTTGTAATTTGAATACAAATTGTTAATTTACCTTTCAGTTTAGATATATTGTTATCAAAGTTGGGTGGTCTCCCCTCCCCCCACCCTCAACCCTCTCAATTCCTGGAGGAACATATTAAGATGTGTTCAAGAAACAAGATCATTGAAATAAATAGTCGTCTCATGTGCTTGTTTTTTATTTTTAATGTCATAGAAATAAAAGAAGAAAAAGTATACATCACAGAGTTCAAAGTGCTTTACTGAGAAAAACTTTTAACCAGATTAGACAAAATGGACTTCCAGTATCGCTAGATTTCCTTTGTTTAATTAAGCTGTTTCAAAAGCCAACTTCCTTTTGTAGAATTTGATGTATACACAGCAACACATGTGACATGGATAGCAAGTGACATAGTAAATGTTGTGTGTGAAGAGAAAGGCGATAAGCTCAAGAAATTTTGCCACAGGATACAAAAAGCAATATAAATTTTATATAGCACTATATTTAACTTAGAATTATCAATAATTTTCCTTGCATTTGTGTGTTTTTGGAAAAAAATATTGAATATGCTTTCAAACACACAGGTATAAAGAACAGTATAATAACCTCCCAATTTTCTATTTCCTGAGTTTCACTAATACCACCATTCTTCCAATCTCCTTTTGTTCATTCCCAGCCCCACATTTTGTTCTGTAATATTAAAAAAAATTCCTGATGCTCTATTATTTTAACAGGGGGTACTACCTGTCTATTAGATGAAGTGTCCCTCTTTTAAAAATGAACTTCAAAAGGGGATGCCGGTATAGCTCAGCAGGTTGAGCACTTGCCTTGCAAGTTTGAAGTCCTGGGATCGAATTCAGTTCCTGGCTCTTGCAAACACATATGCTGAACTGTGGCACAACTGATAACTGCCATAACCCAGTGGCGAAGGTTCTCGCCTCCCATGTGGGAGGCCCCCAGTTTGGTTCCTGCCCTGTGTGGCCCCACATCTGTGCGGAATGAAACTATGTCACAACGAATGATGCACAACTATGGAGACTGCTCTGGACTCTCCCCCTTCTCTCTCTCACCTTCTCTCAAACAATAAAAATAAATTTAAAAAATAAAATAAAAAATAACCCCCAATGCTATTATCAGCAAAGTTCATAATAATTCCTTAATGCCATCCAGGCTATCTCCAGATCTACATCCCAGTTGGCTCAAAAATGTCTTTGTACAGTTGATTTATTTAAATCAGGAGCCAAATGAGTCCCTGCCACTGAGTACATTTTTATTGGCATGGCTCTTCAGTGTCCTTTACAGTAATTTCCCCTCTCTTTCCTTACTTCTGATTACCTCATGTTTGTTCCTTTTTCCTTCCTGTCATTATTTTGCTGAAGAAAGTGGGTTGTCCAGAAGACCCATCAATCTGGATTTGGCTGATTGAATCATCCAGTGCCATTTGGCATCAAAGCTGTTGATGCATCTGAGACTTGATTAGATTCAGATCATCAGTAGGAAAACCTAACAGGAGATTTTTGTTCTTATTTTAATAAATTTCTCCCAGGAAAGACCTCCTGGCGTCAGTGTTAGGCACGGTATTTCCTTCTTGGATGAGTGTCCACATTGTGACTGTCCTTGTCCCTCCTCTACTTGAGTTCCTTGTGTCTTCCTGGTGCCTGCCAGCCACAGCAGGGCCTGCACAACAGCAGTGGCAAGCGTGGACCTCATCTTGTCCCCGACCCCTCCTTCTGGGGCCTGCTCAGTGCCTATAGTGAGGACGGCTGGCAAGATCTGACCAGCCTGCCTGCCTTGTCGTAGGAAGTCACTCGCTCTCCTCCAGATTAGTGAGTTCAAAAGCCTAAGAAAGTTTTTTATTTGTTTGTTTGTTTGTTTTGGTTGGAGACTAAAGATTTTCAGTTTGAGCTAAACTAAGCCATAAGACCTTAGGATGTTTCAGGTAATTTGATAGAAAATGATTGTAGTCCAAGACATTTATTTCAGCCATGACCCCTTTATCCAACTCCCCTTTCATGCTTCCACCCAAAGAGAACAATCAACTTTGCCTGTTTCACCTTGAAGTACTAAGATAATTCCAGAATAACAAAAAGTGCTCATGTTTTTCCTCCTAATGTTAGGCAACTCACGGAGGGATCAGCTGCATCTTTCCAAAACTGCTTCATTGGAGACCTAGACAGTGACAGGCACAGCCCAGAGAATGACAACAATGACTGGGAAGTGGGCTCTACACTTAGGCTCTGCACCAAATTACTGAATCACACTTAACCTTAGTTTATTTATCTCTAGAATGTGAACAGCTACCCCTAAGTGACATTATGAGGATGAAATGAGTTAATCTAATCAGTGTACCTGTCCAGTCTTTGTGCTGTCAATTCCCATTAACACAGAGCAAGCAAACTCAATTACTGAGTCACTGTCGAGTTTGGTAAATTTCAGGCCATTTTTAAATTTGAATGATCACATTGAGCGAGAGGCCTGACATTGGAGTGATAGAGTAGCACAGTGTTTGAACTATGGCAAAATTAGTCAACGAGGAGAAAGTAATTCACTAATATGTGACTAATGCACACTCAGGCTGTACACCAGATGTGTGCACTGTATTTGTTAGATAAAATTGGGTAAGAGCTATTTTACCTGGAGTATTTCCATCCCTATAATTTAAAATTAAACCTTCAACCAAGGCAAGTAACTTTAATTTGAAAGAATTTCAGGCTCTACTCCTGCAATTCTATTGTGTCTCTGTGTGTCTTTCTGGTTGTCTAGTCTTCGTGCATTAGAGCATTTTGCTGATGAGGTCAGCTCACTAAAGCAATATATTTTCTTAACAATTTGGAGCATATTATTTAGAGCATTTAAACTGCTTTTAGAGAAATTACTGACAAGCATATTTAAACCCAGACGTAGGTCACTGTAAAGAAGAGTTGAAGGAAGACAAAAAACATGCTGTTTGACATCCAAAAACCATAATTACAGTTATAAAACTCATGTCCTCCTCTAATAAATTATTGGATGTTAAGCCAATATAACTTGGACAAAATCATTTAAAACACTTCCTGGAGTAAAAAAAAAAAAAAAAAAAAGAAAAGAAAGCCATCATATGGCTCTGTCACATATTGGGTTTGAACTAATTTATTTGATGATATACCAATGATGAGAAGAAAACAGGAACATTTAAGGAATTAATGATATAGTGCCATGAGAACTCTGCCAACCACCTGAAAAAGAAGCCAAAATATTAACGCTATAAAATATGTTTATATACATTCAGAATTTTAATGAGGTTTTTGATATGTTATAAGTTAAATGCCAAATTTATCTATATTGGAATAGATTATACACATTCTTTAGCAGAATTTGAGTAATATGTATAAGTACAGATTTAAAAGTTCATATGGAGGGAATTTTAGTAAAAATGCATTTCTCAGCTGAACAGGTAAAATCATTAGAGATAATTGAGTTTGTGTTCAGTGAAAAACAAAAGTTAAGAAATTTTACGGATAGCTTAAAAAAGCTGTGGTGTGTTTTTCCATAGGTCCATCCTTCCCCCTCGTTTAGACTGTTGCTAGCTGATACTTATTTCTACACTATAATTTCCAGCTTATCCTAAATATAGATGCTGGACTTGAGCCATCCTAATTAAACTGTGAAGTTCTTTTGTAGTGAGTGCTGATGCTTCTGGAATCAATTTCAAGGTTTACACAAGCAGTATATGTCACCTTCCGGGTTTTTCTTCATTTCATGAATTTATCTAGAAATGATAAGTTTGCAAATAATATTTTAGTGGCAAATTTCTACGATTTCTATGCCAGTGCTTTTTATATATATATTATAGACTTTCTTCTGTGATTTAATTCTTCCTTTATTTTTCAAACATGTTCCACCCTAAAGTACCTCACCTCTGTGTGTGGGAATTTTCACTCTTTATAACATAAATGAAGAAAGTTAGATAAAATGGTATTGCCTAGGGCTACCTGGAAAAACAAGTACAGTATCCTTCTGTTGTTACATAAAATTCATGTCTTTTTCTTGACACACATCTGTTACAGATAATGGGATTTTTACTAAGGGAATACAAGGTGAGAAACACAAAAATTTCAGCACAAACCAACTCACAGGATAAAGTCGAATGCTGAAGTGTGGAAGTTGGGGTGCTGGCTCTGGGGAGTCTTTGAAGCTTTCCTGAGAGTGAGCTGCCAGCCACCTGACATTATACCAGGAGTTACGTGGAGCCGGGTAGTTTGTGCTCTGGACTCGCGTGCAGAACCCCCACACGCTGCCGTGCACCTAGGAGAGCGCAGGGCTGCAGGGCGTGGGCGGATTATGGGAGTACACACTTGCTGTGGCTACAGAATGGGATACAAGAGGCAACAGCAGGTTCCTAAGAAGACTACAACCCATTTTTAACCAACTCTAAGTTCTGTATCTGTTGGACATGCAGTTTGAGAGTTATTCTAAATGGTCTCTGATTTATCCTTTGGCTTCAACTTCCAGAATGTCATTTTACCAGAACCCTTCATGATTGTTGGGACGTATTGGTAGTGGTGGCTATCCTTTTGAATCGCCTTTGAAAGGCCAAAACACATAAAATAATGTCTTTGCCCCAGGGCTTCTGGGGTCCAGGAGCTAAAGCAGCACACTGTGAGCTAGATTGTCCTAAAAGTGTTTCTCAACCATGACTATGCATCAGAATACCCCGCAGGGCTTTTGAAATACACACCACCTAACTCCCACACATAAGCCAACCAAATCTATGGCTTCCGGCTGTGGCCAATGCGTGAGTATGTTTTGATAGCTCCCAAGGTGATTCCACTTTTACCCAGTGTGCTGAGCAGAGCAGGGGTTCCACATTGTGATGCTGTCAACAGCCTCAGGGGGCTCCACGTATTGCCAGAATTGTTGCAAAAGTCTAACAATTAGTTTGAATATGTTTTGTTTTAAAACAAAGCAGTTATTCTAAGTGGCTATCTTAAAGGCTAGGACAAGAAGGAAGGAATATAGTGAGAGGAAAAACAAATTACACAACAGAAGGAGGGTCTACATAGGCCAGAGCATTGGTCCGGAGGGTTGAGTTTCCTCAATGTTGGTCTAAATAATAGGGAAAGCAAATAAAAGAAAGTAGGGGTTTAAACTAACAGAAGTCATGACAAATTGAATATACAGCATTATTTTTTCAATTGATCTGCTACTATGATAGAAATGTTATATTTTAGCTACAATTATAAAATGCAAGGGCTGTCCAGAAAGTATCCAGTCATGTAATATGGAAAATAGAGGCATTTATGGCTGGACTTTTTCTGAACAGCCCTTATATACTCTTATAATATTGTCAAGTTGATATTATGAATGTCACCGAAGAAATGGTCCATCCTCGAGCTAAGCTTCTAGGATACCATGACACTTTAAAGTGGAAGAAGTGATTTCCAGGTCTAAGTGCTAGTTTAAAAGTAGTGGTTCCCAAACTTACATGAAAGAGTTATCTGTAAGCCTAGTTAAATGGAATGCTGGGTCCCCTCCCCAGAGTTTCTCACTTAGTTCCTATTACGGAGAACTTGCATTTCTAACAATGTCACAAATGACGCTGGCACGGGACCCACACTCAGAAAAACTGGTATAAAGCATCTGGAAAAACATTTCATGAGCCCCTTTTACATAGTAGCATTTATCTTGGCCCAGGTTCTCCAGGAATGAGCCTGAGGCCAAAGGTTATATGCTAATACGGTACTTTATTGGGGTATGCAGTCCAAGGAAGTTGGTATGAAAGAAAAAAGTAAAAAGAAAGAGAGAAGGAAGACGAACAGGAGGGTGTGTGTGCTGTGGAGCTTCTAGCTGGCTCTCACTTTGTAATGAGCTCAGCTTATTCTGGGGTAAGGCGAGAGAATGTATCCACCAGCTCTCTCTCGTCTCTTATCCCCCATTTATTAACACTACACCAGGGGAATGTTCCCCCAACTTCTGGGTTGTATAGACTTTCTGTCCAGATAGTTACCGGTACTAAAATATCCAGCGTCCGTGCTTACTAGGCTGCCAGAAGGCAGGTGCAGCAGCTGGCTCCAGGCACCAGAAACAGGCTCCTCCCTAGGTATGTAGGCTCCCAGCAGGAGTCCAAGATTCAGCTGTTGCTCGGGTGACTCAGAGAGGGAAGCAAGGGCATATAGAGCAGCGCGCAAACGGACACTCGTAAATGATCAGCGCTTCTGCTTCTCAAATTATTTGCTGTGAAAGACAGATACCTTAATATCTCCAGTGGTTCATGAACTCCTGTCCCGTGTACTGTGTCAGGCTAGCATGTGCTGTGCCATATGTAGCTCTGGGCACGCACTCAGCCGCTCCCAGAGAAATCTAAACCCCGTTGAAGCAGAGGTGGGCAGTGGACACACCCTTGCCTATGGTGACAATGCCAAATGGTTCTACAGGTTTCTGGATGCGTGCTCTCAACTTTCTAGCCTTTTTTCTTTGTGAACTGGAAACAACTAGTGGACCAGTTGTCTGCTGACCACTCTTTGAGTAGCATGCATATAGATTATTTTTCACTAGATTTTGAAGTTAAGGCTTTTTTCTAATTATGAATGCCATATGTCATACAAAGCAGAAATCTCAGTTCGTCAGAAGCTCAGAGAAACAAAAACAGTATAAAAATAGAGCTATTAAATAAATAATTTTTAAAGTTTATTTTTTTGTTTGAGAGAAGATGAGGGAGAGAGAAAGAGAGAGAGAGAGAGAGAGAGAGAGAGAGAGAGAGAGAGAGAGAGAGAGAAGAGGGGAGGGCCCATAGTTGTACATCATTAGTTGTGACATGGTTTCATTTCACATAGGTGAATATGGGGCTGCGTGGGATAGGAATTGAACCAGGGACCTCGCACATCGGGGGTGACAACCTTCCCCACTGAGCCCTCCTGGTGGTTTCCAGTTGCCCTGCAGTTCAGCATATGGATTCGCACAGGCTGGGGCTGGGGATCAAACCCCAGATATGGCGATTGCGAGGCAAACGCTCAATCCCAATAAATGATTTATTTTTTCTCTTTATTGTGATCCTTGCATCTAAAATATTAAAAATATTTCTCATTTCTAACTCTAACAGAAGCTTAATGACAGTCCAGGATAGAGCATATATAGATTCTGCATCCACCTTATAGGTTGCTTAACACAAATGCCCCTCTGGTCCCCAATGATTCTTATCACACTAACCTAAAAATATACATCTGCTTCCTCTTAAGACCTACAAAAGTCTCATTCCATTAAATAGGTCAGCTCAAAGTTCAGAATTCCATTATCTGAATCAGGTCCAGATATGGATGAGGTCCCCCATGTGTAGTTTTTCAAGTGTAACTTCTCAAGTAGAGCTCCTCTCTATCTGTAAATCTGTAAATCTGTAAAACCAAGAAGAGGAATTATCGGTTCTCCCACATATTCGACATACAATGTTGGGACACACATAACATAATTGCTATAGACATCTTTGTTGAAAAAAAACGGAGGAAATTGGGGCCATTAAGAAGTCACTGCAGGAAGCTGGGATGGCTCAGTGGGTTGAGCGCTCGCTTTGCAGCCCCAGGGTACGAGAGTCGAGTCCCAGCCCTGACCCTTGTGGATCCATATGCTGAACTGGGGTGTGCTTCCCACCCCAGTATGGTTCCTGCTGGGGCAAGCCTTCCATGTGGGAGCCAACCCCCAGTTCGGCTCCTGCCTGGGGCATGCCTCCCATGAAGAAGGTCCCCTGCTTGGTCCCACCCTACATGCCCCACGCCCACCTGTGGAATAAAACAATGTCAAAAACTGATGACATACAGCTGTGGAGACTGCTCTGGCCGCCCCCCCTCTCTTTCTGTCTCTCTGTCAAATATAATACAATAAATCTTAAAAGAAAAAAAAAAGAAAAAAAAAAAAAAAGAAGTCACAAGCCCATAGCAATTTTGAAATCTAGTTGGCAAAAATATTGGAAGCTCCTTGATTAGGTCTTAAAGCCTAGAAAAAAATTCTCCATGGCTCTTGAGTTTATCCTTTTTTTTTTTTTTTTAATCAACTCTAGCACTTGTTTGCATCTGAGTAGTTTTCTTTTCCTTTTCTTTTTCTATTGTTTTTGACGAGAGAGAGAGAGAGAGAGAGAGAGAGAGAGAGAGAGAGAGAGAGAGAGAGAGAGAGAGAGAGAGATACAGAGACAGAGAGAACTAAACTGGGGGGCACTCCCCAGTTCAGCACATGGGTTCGCAGGGGCCGGGGCCAGGATTCGATCCTCAGTCCCTGGGGCTGCAAAGTGAGTGCTCAACCCACTGAGCCATCCCGGCTTCCCCTGAGTAGTTTTCTTAGCTAGCTTTCTGTTAGCAGAGTGGGTCAGGGGTTCAAAATGTCTCTTTTCATTTTGTACTGTCTGACTCTTCTGGGTGAAGCCAATTACTTTTTTTTTTTTTAGATTTTTTTTTTTTATTGTTTTTGACAGTCAGACAGAGAGAGAGAGAGATACAGAGACAGAGAGAAGGGGGAGGGCTCAGAACAGTCTCCATAGTTGCATATTATTGGTTTTTCCACATAGTTTCATGCCAATTACATTTAACCCAACCCAATTCTCTCAAAAACTTTGTGTGTGTGTCCTTATAGTCTCTTTGCGGTTTACTACATTAAACAAAAATCTTATTTTGAAATTCCTTTCAAGTAAGACCTTCACCTTTTAGAGGTTCTCTTGTTCAGTTAAGAGGACCTGTGAGGTACACAGATCTTTTTAGAGCTTTTTGTGTGACCACATTGTCCTGTAAGGCACCGACTTTGATCTTTTGGAGGTCTTAACATTGGATTTAATGGTCCCATCCTCAGCTTCATCTCTAGACCATATTTTGCTGCCGGTGCACTGGATTTGAACAGTATTTGAAAGCCATTTCTTAGCTTTTTGCATCATTTGTCGTCTTGGGGGTCTGAGAATTTTTATCCAGCAAGTCCTGGATTCTTTGTGATTAACAGCCCTTCCCACAATAATCTCTCTTCTTTTGCATTTTACTGTAAGCAGAAAAAAGAAACCGTTTGGTACCTTCAACAACTTGCTTGGAAATCTCCTTAGTTCATTTAACATCTGTTCTGCTTTCCATGTTACTGCAGGTGATAGTATTGCAGACCTTTCCACCACTATATAACTAGGATCCCCCTTCTTTCAGTTTCAAAAATATGTTTGTCATTTCCTTGTATGAGTAAGTCTTCACTCACAGTGTCCTCAAAATCTAGAGTGCTACTAACAGTTTGTTCAAGGAATCTTATGCTCCTCTAAGATGTTCTTAAAAATCCTTCCAGCTTATACCAACTGTCTGGTTCAAAAAGTACTCCCATATTTTAGGGTATTTTTATGGCAGTACTCCATTTCAAGTTACCAATATATGTGTTATTCAGCTATTGCTATATAACAAATTCCCCCTAAGCTTAATGTCTTAAATCGGCAAATATATATTATGTTATAGTCTCTGTAGATCAAGGGGCTAGGAAAGAATAATAAGTGGGATGGTTCTGGCTCAGGGAATCTCATGAGGGTGCAATCAAGATATTTTCTAGGGTTGCAATCATTTCAAGTCTCAACTAGAGATAAAGAAGACACTTCCTAGTTCACTTACATGCTTGGCTCAGATCTGCTTCCAAGTTCACTTTTGGTGTTGGCATATTTCCATTCATTGCCATGGGGATCACTGTATAAGCTGCCTGAATGTCATCCTGGTGTTGCAGCTGCTGAGGAGAGAGAGGGGAGAGAGAGAGAGAGGGAGAGAGAGAGAGAGAGAGAGAGAGAGAGAGAGAGAGAGAGAGAGAGAGAGAGAGAGAGAGAGAGAGAAAACCAGAGGTTAGGATAAAGTGGCCAAGATGGAAGCCAAGGTCTTTTTGTAAATTAATTTCAGAAGTGACATTCTATCACGTTTTCTATTTACAGGAAGCAAGTCCTTAAAATTCTCAAGGTAAGGCATTACCCAAGGGCATAGATTCCAGGAGGCAGAGGTCATGGAGGGCTATTCTAGTGTCTGCTTACCACTCTGTATTCTACTATAGTCACAAGTGACCCCAATTATTGTTAAGAATGCCTCTGGCACTTCTCCATGTCTTCATTATGACTCAGGCTGGCCAAGCTGCCTCTATTTGGGACACTGACTATCTCTTAGCAGAAGAAAAAGAGGTCTCAGCCATACCTCTTGTCACTTTCTCCTACAGGTTGGACAAAGCAGGTTATATGGCCTATGGCTGCCATCAGTGATGCAGGAGTGTCACTCCTGCAGAGAGGATCATTGAGGAAGGGGCAGCAAATGCTTTGAGTAATGATATAGTTTTCCACAGTGAGTATCTCAAAGGGTTGAACTCATGCAGTATCTATTTTTGATGGCAATGCAATTAAGCTAGAAAGTAATAACAACAACATCAACAACAATAAAACCCCCCCACCAAGTCTCCATAAGTTTGGAAGTAAAAAAAAAAACAAAGAAAAAGAAAAGAAAGAAAGAAAAATAGTCTGAATAATATATGTATTAAAACAAAAGAATCACCATTAATATTAGACAATGATTAATGAACCTACCATATATATCAAATTTGTGGAATACAGGAAAGCACACTTAGGCATTTATAGCAGTAAGTACCCACATTAGAGAAAAAGGGATGAAAATATATGAACTAAATGTTCAAACATTTGAAAAAGAACAACAAATTAAAATCAAAATGGAAGAAAGAAAAAAACTAAAAATATAAAAGAGAAAACAAAAATAGGATAACCATAATTAATTGAAAAGAATTTGTAACTTTAATAACACCTGTGAAACAGACCTAGAAAAAGGTGGGAAAAACTAAATAAGCAATTACAGGAAGACCAAAGGGTGCCTCAATGCAAATCCTACAGTTATTAAAATATCACAGCAAAACAGTGTAGAATGAATTTGTTTCAATAAATTTGAAAATTCTTATCATATTGTTAATTTTGTAGGAAAGTTCAAGTTACCAAAATAACTACTAGAAATGGAAAAATAATTATAAACCTTCCCACAAATAAAACTTCAGGTCCAAATGGATTGAGTGGGTTTTACCAAGCATTTAAAGAATAAATGTTACCAATATTTCATAAGTTCTTACAAATAATAGAGAGAAAAGAGAGAACATTTCAGAACTAATTTTAAGATGCCAGTGTAACTTTGACATCAAAATGTGGCAGAAACACTGTGACAAAGGAAATTTACAGGTCCTTCTTACTCATGAGCTTAGTAAAACATCTAAACAGAATAATATCACATCTAATCCTGCAAATTATAGAAATGATAGTCCATTATGAAACACTGGACATGTTCCAGAAACATAAAGTTGATTTAATAGTTGAATATCCATCAATGTCATTAATAGGATAAAGGAGAAAAATCATATGATTATCTGCCTAGGTGCAGACATTTTTGAATCAAATTTGACATTAATTCATAATTTCAGAAAAATTCAGCAAAATGGTAATAAAATAAAACTTTCTTAACTTGAAAAGGGTCTATGAAAAACCTATAGCAAATACCATATTTAGTAGGAAATATGGAAGTTTTCTCTCTATCTCTCTTTTTTTTTTTAGAGATTTATTTTATTGTGTGAGAGATGAGAGAGAGACAGAGAGAAGGGGGAAGGCCCAAAGCAATCTCCATAGTTGTACATCATTAGTTGTGACATAGTTTTATTCCACACAAGTGGATGTGGGGCTGTATGAGGCGGGAACTTTCGTCACCATCTCAATGGTTACCATTTGTGCCGCAGTTCAGTATATAGGTTTACACAGGCTGGGGCCAGGATACAATCCCTGGACCTCGTGATTGTAAGACAAGCACTTAACCTGTCGAGCTATACTAGCATCCCAGAAAGTTCACTCTTTGAGATCAGAAAATAAGAGGAATTTTTCTGTCATCATTGCTATTTAATTCTATACTTACCCGTATTTTCCAGCATATAAGACGACCGGCCGTATAAGACGACCCCCTAATTTTACAGTTAGAACATAGGTTTAGGCCTGTATTCGCTGTATAAGACCCCGGCCCCTGCGAACCCATGTGCTGAACTGGGGAGTGCCCCCAGTTCAGTTATCTCTGTCTCTGTATCTCTCTCTCTCTCTCTCTCTCTGTCAAAAACAATAAAAAAAAAAAAGGATAAACTCAAGAGCCATGGAGAATTTTTTTCTAGGCTTTGAGACCTAATCAAGGAGCTTCCCAAATTGCTAACTTCATGTCTCAGCTTTAGACTGGAAGGCCTAATCTTTTTAATTTATATCTGCATGTATCTGTTAGGGCTGAAGGGTGAGATGGTGGGAGGAGGAAAAAACAAAACAAAGCATCAGCCCCGGGTGCCTCCCTGAAGAGACAAGCCTGCAAGAACTTTCCGCCCCACCCAAAGGTGGTTGGGACTTAGTGCCAGATTACCCACTAAACACTCCCAACCTCGATGCTAATACTTTCTGAGAACCCTCCTCCACTCCCTTTTCTGGTTCTTCTGATACTTGCACAGAAAAAGCTCTCCCAACACCCAGAAGGGACCCACACCATCTTTCCCTCTTTTAGTGTCAAACCAGCTGTTTCTAATACACTCTCTTGATAAACCAGAACTTGGCATGGTCCTTCTTCGGTGAACCTTAACAGTATCTTTATAAATCACAAGCGAGACTATTTCTCTGTACGAGAAAGATTTGTGCTTTGAAGAATGTGACTAAAAATCTTGCCCTCACTGAATAATTTTTTTTTTATGTTGATGGGTCTTTTCACCTGTTGAAGAAAATAAAATAAAAAAAGGAAAGTACTGCACTGCCCCATCAGTTCATAAACATTATGTATTTTGTACAATAAAAGCCTGGTGATGAGCATGATAGTGAAGAAGTGGGTGCGATCATCTCCCTCTTTTTTCAAGAAGCCAAGAGTCAAGGAAACAGAAGAAATAGAGCTGCAGGGAGATTGCAGAGAAGGTGCTGATGTTTTTAAAGCTCTATTTGAAAAAAAATCAAAGTACAATGATGTTCACCCATGTGGTGGAAAAAACTTAGCGAGTGTTGATAGACTAGGTGAGTGGTGAGCTCACCATTGAAAAATGAGGACACGGCAGACCCTCCAACAGCAGAATACAGTAGCATGGTCTTTACTGGTCTCTGAGTTATTCTCAATCTGAGAATTTTTAACTTCATAACTCCACGAGGGGACACTTTCTTTAATGATAGCCCGCGTATGACACTTTCATTTACATAGTGCAAATAAATGAACTTACTCTACAGGGACAAGTTGCCATCACCAATGTCACATGAAACTGGTTTAATCCAATATTTCAATTAACTATTTGCAATCCTCTGACAGGTGCTGTCATGCTAGCACCTCTTTTTTGATGTTTTTTCTTTGTTATGGCACTCTAATAGACAAAAATGATACCCCGTTAACGTGACATGGGATGACAGAGAGTTGAGAATGTAATACACTGGTTCCCCCCATCTGCGTGATGCAAAATGAGGGCTGAGAGGAACTGCCAAATGATAGACATGTGGCTTCTTCAGGCTCCTTCCCATGGAGGGGAGGTTTAGGCAGTTGTCATGGAATGCCTTCAGCTCTCATGCTGAAATTCAGCCGCAGGGTGCAGGGACCTGTCCCTGGGCCACCTGCTAGAGCCGATGCGTTTGGAAAGAACCAGGCCCACAGGAAGTTGCAGAGATGCAAAGAGAATGGTCCCTCCAGTGGGTATTTCATCCACTGTGTGATTTAAATGGAATTATTTGTGCTGAAACAATAGAAGTGGCATGAACTTGGAGATAGAAGCCAGAATACTAGTAATTTACTTTTCTTGGTCTCTGCTTCCTCATATGTAATATAAAAGGTTTAGATTAGAATAAATTAGTTACTTCAATTTCAAGTATATAAGAAGCCATGCAGGTACAAATGATAGGGGGGTGCTTGAGTCTGAGGCAAACTGGAGACATAGGAACCCCAATTAAAAGAGTTCAAATGTGATTTGAACACTATTCTGGTTTTAGTAAACGGACATGTAGTTTTTAAACCTCTACATTAAATAAACTGTAAAGTTTCTTTCTACTTTAAAGTATACATTCAAATTTCCCCAAGGCATTTGGTAATTACATGACGTCTCTCCTTCACTCTAGCTTTGTGAATCTGGCATATTAGGATTACATTTGGCTGCAGGTAAACAGAAAACCTCAAAGAATAATGACATAAATGAAGTTTTATTCTCATACTTACAATAGGCAGCAGATAGTTCAGGGCAGGTCTAGCAGCTTGGCTCTGTCATCCCTCAGGGACCCAGATTGTTGCAACCATTCCCAAGGTGTAGTAACCCTGTCCTCATAGCCTCTGTTCCAGGTGGCCAGATAGAGGAAGGGATGGAGAAACACAAAGGGCTGTCTCTCTTCAAATAGGTTCCCAGAAAATGCCTCATGACATCTTCTTTTCCATCTTACTGATGTGAATTTAGTGACCTAGTTTCAAAGGAAACTGGGAAATGTAGTCGTCTTCACATTAAGCAATTACGTACTATTATGGACTGAATTGTATTAAACTCCCAAATTCATATGTTGAAGGCCAAACCCCCAGTGTGATGGTAATTGAGATTCAGTGAGGCTATAAGGCCAGGCCCTCATCTGATAAGGTTGGTACCCTTATAATAAGAAGAAGAGAGACAAGAGCTCTCCCTCTTCACATGCACACAGAGGAATGGCCACATGAGGACACAGGGAGAAGGCAGCTGTCTGCAAGCCAGAAAGAGGGCCTTAACCAGAAACATAACCTTCTAGCCCTTTGATCAGGGGTTTCTAGCCTCTAGACCTGTGAGGAAATAAATGTCTACTATTTAAGTCTCTAGTCTGGTATTTTATTAAGACAGCCTGAGCAGACTAACACATGTACCTAACATTGTTATTAAGTTAGAAAAAAAATGAGCAGTGAATATTTCAGGGTTTGCCCAGAGAAAAAGAAGCAACTGGGTATGGATATAGAGGTAGAGATGTATATAGATATAGATATAGATATAGATATAGATAGATATTTTTTATGATGAATTGGCTCATATAATTTTGGAGGTTGAGAATTTTCATGATCTGCCATCTGCAAGCTAGAAACCCATAAAAACCTATAGTCTAATTCTAGTCCAAGTTCAAAGGCCAAAGAACCAGGAGCTGATAGTGTAAATCCCAGTCCAAGGGTAGGAGAAGACTGATGTTTCACCCGTCTGTCCTGGGAACAATGAAAGTACACATTGGCACTTACAAAATAGTCATGGGGCTGTAAAGTACAGCATAGGGAATACAGCCAGTAATGTAATGACTCTGTGGTGTCAGGTGGGTACTAGACTTATCAGGGGGGTCACTTAATAAGTTATATAAATGTTTAACTATTATGCTGTACACCTGAAACTAATATAATATTGAATGTCAACGTAGTTGAAAATATTAAAGAATTTTAAGAAGCAATATAATTTCATGCAACATTATATTTAAAGACAAGTGATAGGGCAAAAATTATTATTTGAATTCAGAGAAAGAAAATTCACTGGGGCAAAAGTAATACAGGAAATCCAAGTGTGAGATCTTAAGTGGCTGGTTGGATTTAGTAATATAGGAGATGCCAGATAAGGTGTTTCCCTAAGTTAGACACTGTTGTTATACCCTGAGATTTTTATATATTGTCAAACATTTAAGATGACCACCATAGCCTATTGCAATTGGCCTTACCCAGCCATGACATTATGTGATTTCACTTGCTTCATGTAGAACCATTCAGCATAATAATTTGATGTTTTATAAATATTAAAGATGGCTATATTAAAACCTGAGGTTGTAATCTCATTAATAATTCAAACACCAGTCTTCAAAGTAATACAAAATGGGTTTTATCCCATTATCCTCATTGAGATAAGTCTTATAAAGGACTTGCATGTGCACGTTTTCAAAACAAGTAGTACACATATTAAAAACAAAACCAACCAAACAAAAACCTCAGTAACTTCTTGTCATTAACCTAATGGGGTTACTTAGCCCATTGTTGCCATTTTTGCATTCTTAAATAGTTTATTGCATCAAATGCAAGGGGAGAAAAAATTGTATTAATAATTGTCATATCTAGGAGATGCTGGGATAGCTCAGCAGGTTGAGCACTTGTCTTGCAACCACGGGATCTGGCGATCAAATCCCAGGCCTGGCCCATGCAAACCCCATATGCTAAATGGTGTTGCAACTGGTAAATGCAGGCATGGTATGGAGGTGAAGGCTCTTAGCTCCATGCTGGAGGTCCCTGGTTCAGTTGCCACCCTGCACAGCTCCATACCCACCAGAGTGAAATGAAACCATGTCACAAGTAATGATGTACAACTATGGATGCTGCTCTAGGCCCTCCCCACTTCTCTCTCTCTCTGCCTCTCTCTTACCTTCTCTCAAACAATAAAATAAATCTGAAAAAATAAAAAAATAAAAAAGACTGTCATACTTGCATAGGAACAGAATTAGAGAGGTAAAAACACTGGTACCAATGGCAATATTATAATTACAAATTATGGGATTTAAGAGTTATGTTAAAAATGGTACTTATTGTAAGATATCATGGGTTTGCTTCATGATAGTATCATGTTTCTCTCAGTAATACTATAAAAGCTGACAGATAAATTGTTTCTATTAAAAAATATTTTTTCTTTTTATTTAAAAATATTCAAATAAATATTATCTTTAAAAGGAGAGAACAAAAATTAAAAACAGATGTTGATAAGTTTATGATATACAAAAACACTTAAAAGGTTTTTTGATGTGTAAAAGCTTTTTACCTTTGGGAAATTTATATAACTCACCAAGACTGTAAGTCAATTTGTACATTTTGATGGAAAAGAAGGAATGCATAGTAATGCTAGTGATGTCATTTGAACATATTTATCTTCCTGTGGTCTCATGCATGTCTCTGAAAAAATACATGAAAAGATACTTGAGAGACAGTGTCAGTTCTACTCACAAAAGGGAATTATGAATGAATCATTTTGGAAAGCCACCCATTACTTGAGTTTCCTTACATGTAATTCATCTACTTCCCAAATTCAAAAGTAATTTTTATTTTATGTTACCTCATTTTAATTTATTTACTTATGATAGTGATTAATTATTTTCTTTGAAAGATCATCATTGCCAAATATTTACTTTTGATATTAGAGTATTTCAATTGTTCTATATATTCACTGAAACTGATTTCCTACCTGGCCTTTAAAATATATTTTTATTTATTTATTTTTATTTTTGACAAAGAGAGAGAGAGATACAGAGACA
>PVKE010014092.1:24824-35585 GCA_004027555.1 Craseonycteris thonglongyai | reverse complement strand
TGTATATATATATATATCAAGAAAGATAATCTTTCTATATATCTTTCTCTCTCTATATATATATATATCACTGTCAAAAACAATCAAATAAATAAATAAATAAATCTTTAACTCTCAAACTTGTCCTCACTGAACCTCCAGCAATTTGTCAAATAAGTTCAAGTATTCCTACCACAACACTGGTTGCTATGATGGTTTCTGCTCATGAGTAAGACATAACTCCCTGTATTTACCTGTTCAGTCTTGGGGGCAGGCTTTTGCCCTGTGTCCTCTTTCTCATGGATATGAAAATAGTTGTTACTTTATTCAATCTCTATAACTTTTTATTTGTTAGGATGGAGTGATGACTTCAAAGTTCTTTACATGTGAAATCGGAAACCAGAGATGAGCAATATCTGTTACCATTGAAGAAAAACAAACAAACAAAACTATATTTCTGATAACCCTGCAGTCTGACTTTTAGATTTACATCCTAGAGAAATATTTCCTAATGTGTACAAGAATATGTATATAAAGATGTTTACTGTAGCACTGTTTATAGTTTAAAAAATAAAAGGAGGAGAATGAATATAATACAGTTTATACATATTGATACTTTCAATATCTCCTTTTATCTTCTGGTAAAGAAAAAAGTCATTGGGAGCCAGATCACAAAAGTTAAGGAGGGTATTCCAATAGTTCTTTGTTTACAGGCTAAAAACTCCCTCCTAGACAGTGTGCTGTGTGAGCTGATGCATTGTCATGATGCAAGAGCCAAGAGTTGTTAGTAAAAAGTTCATGTTGTTCTTTGTCTAACATTTTTACATAACATTTTCAGCACCTGCTAACAAATGGTTGCTTGAGTTCCAGTTAATTGAGACTCTACTTACATTTATCTGACATCTACCAATCCCTATGGGTGCCGGTCAGCTGATATTCTCCTGTATGTATGTATGTATGTGCATACATGTGTGTACACACACATGTGCACACACGCACATATATATGTACATATAATTTTTTTTGTACTGCTTAAAGAACTCTTTGCTCTTAGTTTTCATCATAATTTTTGTCTTCATTCTATAGCACGTTCATTTGATTGTCTCTGCTATGGACTAAATGTTTGTGTCCCTCCTTCTAACTGTATATGTTGAAGTTTAAACCCCCAATGTGATGGCATTTTAAAAAGTGAGACCTTTGTGAGATAATCAGATCATGAAGGTGAGCCTTTGTGAGTGAGGTTAGTGCACTTACAGGAAGAGACAGGGGAGAGTTGATTCCCTTCTCTGTAATAGTTGAGAATACAGCAAGAAAGTGTCCACCTGCAAACCAGCAAGCAAGTTCTCACCAGAAAGTGAATTTGCCGGCGTCTTAAACATGGAATTCTCTACCTCTAGACTTCTGAGAATTCATTTCTGTCGTTTAAGCCAGCTAGGCGATGGCATTTTTATTACGGCAGCCCAAACGGACAAAGACAGACTCCATTTCAACATTTTATTTGTACTATATTCATGTGCATAACCAAGTGTTCTTACAACATGCTGAAGTATTTAACTTTATTTTATTGCTCTTAATATAAAAACATTATTTAAATACATAATTAGCTTAAATATGATACAGAATAAATCCATGTCACTCAACAGTTTTTCATTGACCTGTTCTGAAAATTAAAGCATACCTAATTCATACTAAACAAAATAAAAACTATATCCAGGCAGGTGTTCATTAGACCAATTACAACCTAGTACTAGTTGAAACACTCATCATAACTTTCTTTGGCATTTAGTAGTCATGGTTTCCTTTAGTTATTTAATATACCAGGCATTCCAAACAATGTATACACATGGTAAGAGCTGTTGTCTAAGTATTACTTTTCAAAGTTGAATTTAATTATGGGAGTGATGTGTCAGACGGCGTTAATCCAATGAATGCTAGCATCACCATGTGACACACAGGACAGTCAACTAAAATGGCTGAAGCATGGTTGTTTGGTGAGCACAAGACCATTTTGAAGTGGTGTTTGAAATTCAAGAACGTTGTGGAAGTACGACAATGGAGGCATGAGTACGTAACAGAACCTCCAACACACCCAATCTTTGGATGCATTTGTGATAAGTTTGAGATGCGTGGTAAATTGAAATAGCATGAACCATGAGACAGTGGACACTGGTCTGTGTTGCTCAAGCAGAACTTCGCCATCATCAGAAGTGTCTGGATACTGATGGTGACCACTTGGAGCACCTCTCATCACTGCAAAAGTTAAACATGTATTTATCTTCTGTTATCAGTTAGATTGAGTATGACAATCTTCATAGTTTTTTTCTTTTCTTAAAATGTGTATATGTTTTTTTAGCACCCTCTTTATTTATAGTGGCTTCTGAGAAGTCTTTGCCTTTTAAAGATGGCATCTGTTCGTTTTCACAGGCAGTTTCTGTTGCCTGTTTTTCTGTTTGTTTGTTTTTCCCAGTGTATGGGTGTATGGGATATATTTTCCTGTTTCTTTGTATGTCTTGTAATTTTTCATTGGAGACTGGACCTGTTGTTGGAGTTGATCCTCATTGTTTAGAAATTTATTATTTGTGAGCTTACCTTCTCACTAAAACATATTTGAACATTGAGATCAATACTGTGTTATTGAGGTCTTTCAAGGATACGTACAGAGCAGTGAACAATTTGAGTCCCCTAGTGTGTCTATTCTCAGTTGAAGTCAAACAAGATGACGAGCTTCCTTTACTGTTTCCACGCTCATATTACAAGCAAGTATCCTTTTCAGGATTTGTTTAGAGCTACCTTGTCGTGCTTTATTTTGGTGATTTTGCTGTTTAACATGGTCCCAAGCACAGTACTGTAATGACATCTATTGCTTGCAAGTGAGAAGAGGCTGTAATATGCTTTAGGGGGAAAATGTGTGTTAGATAAGATTTGTTTAGGCATCATAGATATTGTGCTGTTGGCCGTGAGTTCTATGTTAATGAATCAACAATATATTTAAGTAAGGTGTCTTTAAACAGAAACATACACAAATTTACAGATTGATCCACTACAAAACTGTCGTGACCAGAGACAGGAATTGCAGAAATTGACTTGTGTTTTTTCTTAGAGCAAACGGTTCAATATTCGGTAAAGCAGTTTTCACAATGATGGTATAGGACATAATTATTATACTAAGAATAATGTGATCAACTATAGATCATAGCAACCAGTGTTCTGGTCTTTCCTCTTCCCCACCCCATGTTAGGTCTCAGGGCTCTCTTTTCCCAACCAAACTCACCTGTGAAATCCCACTAATCTCTGGCTGATCGCTCTATTGTTTTCAACAGAGCCTTAGGCATGAATTGATTCACAGACTGAACCATGCATGGAAAGCATAGTCCCTGAGGTCAGCGTTTCCGATTTGTCTAGTGACGTCAAAACCAGATCTTAGCTGTCTCTTTCCCGAATTTTCTCCAGAAAGTAGCAGCCCACTGTGTTCATACATCTCCCAGGTAGCCTGAATACCACCTTCCAGTGCTTTTTACCACAACATTTACTGTTCTGGAAAGTGCCTGCAGGATTGAGCTTCTCCAGGTACCATGGTACATTAAGTCCACTTTCTTCGGGCCAGGACTAGAGCTTACTCCTACAGTCTACTTCCTCCCCTGGACAAAATCTCTAAGCCTTAGCCCTGGTGTTCAGAGTGAGGACTTGGTGCATTTTAATCAGAGTGACATCCCCACTTTAGGGGCTGAATGCCTGACTGATGGGTGGGGCAACAGGACAAGGCGTCCTTGGATTATCTTTCTTGGTGTGTCACCTTCACCCCACAATCCAAGGCGAAAGCAACTAGATCCTGTGATTCTCAGCAGTACTGTTTCTTAAATACAGCCTCTTTTCCCCCAAAAGGGGCTGAGCAGATGAAGGGAGCCCCACTGGCCCAGACTTAACCTCAGCAAGCGGTAGCTGAGCAATGCTGATATCCTGCCCTTTGTAATGAGTTCTCTAACTGGGATAAGGGAGGAAAGCGAGTCCTCTGTCTGTCACTATAAAGGCTGGAGTGGAGTCTCGCTGAGCTGAGAGGCTGGAGGGAGAAGGTGGGTTTTGGTATTACATAATAGCATCGACTTTTCTAGTTTTTACAAGTTTCAAATAAAAATATTCGAATAAATATTTTTAATTTGTTGCATGCCTTGAGGGACGTGTACAGAGAGTTTATATCGTGGTTGGTTTTTTTATAGTTTTCACTAGTTTTACTGAGGTGGAAGTCTCATGCTGTTTCTGAGAAGGGGAACTGGTTGTTTAGGTTTTGTAATATTTGTAACAGTAGCACGCATTTCCATGTATGACAATAAAAATATCTCATCAAATCTTTGGTTTGTGCTACCTATTTGTGAACTAAGGGGGTCATATATCACATGACATCTGTAATGAGACACCTTATGGGAGAGGTTATGCTCTTCATAGAATATTCGGCTTTATGCATGCATGCAAGTTGGTAGTTACTACGGCCCGTAATTACTACGGGCGCTGTAAATTCTAGGTAGGCCGACCAGACGTACCATTTTAAACCAGACAGAAAGCAATGATACTGTCCCATTTCTAAAGGTACGTATGGTCAGCCTAGTATCACTGAGCTAATTTCAAGGTGTCGGTAGCTGACCCTGTGTCATTGGAAATAGGAGAGTATGTCATTTTCTGTGCTCTTTAAAATAGTACATCTGGTCAGCCTAATTCTAGGTGTATTATTTTGCTAGGGATTTTTATACTTCACCTCAAACCAGGTGACTTTAAAAGCAGACATTTATTTTCTCACAGTAATGGAGGATGAAAGTCCAAAGTCCAGGTACCATTGTGATTGGTTCCTTCTGAAGGATGTAAGAGAAGATTCTGTTCCAAGCATCTCCTTGGCTTGTAGATGGCTGTCTTCTTTCTCAGCCTTCATACTGTCTTTCCCCTACTCATGTTTGTGCCCAAATTTCATTTTTTCACAGGGTACCAGTGATATTGCATTAGGGCCCACTCTAATTACCTCTTTTCAATTTAATTACCTCTATGCAAACCCTATCTCCAAATAAGGTTAGTTTCTGAGGTATTATGGGTTAGAACTTCAGCATATGAATTTTCAAGGGATCCACTTCAGCACATAACATACCACAATGTAGAATAAGTTACATTCAGATGTTGCTCAGCTAACGTTAAAATCGTTTTTAAAGAACGCTGAAAATACGTCTTGGAAAAATACAGAAATAATTTGTAGTTTAGTATATTAGGAGCAAATGAACAATAAAAACTATGTTAAGACTGCCAATAACATTTTAAAATCTAATTGTATTGTAACACTAAAAAATACTAAATAACTTACAATTTAGGGAAGCACTTGAAATAACTATAACATCAAAATATATTAATTAGTTTAAAATATTAAATCTGCAAATTTTATAGCACAGATATATATATATATATGTTTATATATATATGAATTTGTATATACTATTTAAGTACCAAGTTAAATTTTTAATATATAAATAAATATATTTCAAATTAAAATTTTAATATGATTATTTATGTTCTAAAAACACTTAGCTAATAAGACAGCAAATGTGTATTATAAATTTAAACAGTATTGTTCTATTTTTATTGATAGTCTTCAAGGTAGAAATTAGTCACAGTTATTTACCCTTTGCTTTTCTTTGGTTGTTCAGTGTTTAAATGAACATATCTTGTCTATATTTATTAAAATATCTAGAATTATATGTATTTCTTTACTAAAAATCTAATAAATATTATTAAAAAATTTTAAACATTATCACTTTATATTTATTACATTGTTAACAACATATTGATTAATACCTTAAAGTGAACATTGTCTATAACCATAACAACAAAATATTTTAATGCTAATATAAAGCATTTTAGAATGGAACTTATGAATATCTATACTTTATTAAAGAAGTAAAGTGAGAAAATAAAGTTTATTTTTCAAATGCTGTATTTGTGACTTTCTGTTATCTTTCATGATGTATTATACT
Source organism: Craseonycteris thonglongyai (assembly GCA_004027555.1). Classification (NCBI taxonomy): domain Eukaryota; kingdom Metazoa; phylum Chordata; class Mammalia; order Chiroptera; family Craseonycteridae; genus Craseonycteris; species Craseonycteris thonglongyai. Next base: position 29,601 of record PVKE010014092.1, on the reverse strand, counting down.
TTTAGCTTTCCTTTTAATTTATTTGTATATCCTTCCAAGTCTTTAAAAAAGCAAGTCTGTCACTTCAGTTGACTCCATGTAATGAAGTTTGTATTATAACAGGATCCTGACATATAATCAACACAGCAGCTAATTTACAGTTAGCCAACAATCGACTAATACTGATTAAGGTCACTGTTGCTATAGAAAACAATGAGTCAAAGCTGAGTATTAGAGAGTTTTTGCCTCCCTTTACCAAATTATATAAAAAAATCACTGTTTCTTTTTTCATCTACTCCTACCCCTTTTTTGGTCTCCAAGAAGCCACTAATTAATGAACCAATTTCAAGTTCTTTAATAGTTTAGACACAATTACTGGGAAATCTTCTAGGATACAAATAGTCTAGTGCACTTCATCACTTTTCTTTAAGACTATAATTATAATATTTTAGACCTAGAGGTTACTCCAAAGATATTCCAAGGTTATATTTTTCTTTATTTATACTTATAATTTTGGATAATGACTTAATATTTCTTTAATGACTTATTTTTCTTTTGGCTTTTGTCAATAGTGCCAGGGATTCTTTGGTTGTAAAGCTAAATATTTCTCTTTAGTAACTTCCTATATCCTAGCTTTGTTAGAGTTGATCACATGATTTGAATATGGTGGATAGTGTGTATTCAGTCATTAAATTCCTCATACTCTCCATTATTGTAGGTAACAGAATGGCTATGTTGCCTCAGTAGAGACCACTGGCCTCACAGAAAACAAGAAATAGAATATGAATAATGTGCCGATACAAATTCATCTGTGTTCCTGCAAAACCAACTCCATTAAATGTTCCACTAAGGATGATCTGATCATATCATTTGTAAGTACTTATCAATTCATTAAAAATTAAGCAATGGAAAATTATATAAATTACAACGTGTCATTATTTTAAAATTTAGGAAATCTTTGTCAATATGTCTAGTGTAGTTTTTAGTAATAACGGTTTTGAGTTATACAAACTGGACTTCAAGTCCTGTCTCTGGCAATTACTGTGTGCTCTTGAAAAGTATTGAATCTCTCTAAGCTTCACGTTCCTCAGTTGTAGAATTAGGATAATAACATCTATCAGGTTCAAATAAATGCACAGAGAGTTGTAGAGTAAGTGACAAAGAAAGGTGACATCTTGTTTTCTCCATTACCCCTGACCGTACTTTTCTTCCTGAGGACCAGCCAAATACTTCCCCTTTGAAAAAAAAATTTTTTTAAGACATATTTTATTGTTTTTGACACAGACAGAATGAAAGAGAGAGAGAGAGAGAGAGAGAGAGAGAGAGAGAGAGAGAAGGGGGAGGGCCCAGAGTAGCCTCCACAGTTGTACATCATCAGTTTTTGACATAGTTTCATTCCACGAGTGGGTGCAGGTCTGTGCAGGGCAGGAACCAGGCAGGGGACCTCCCACATGGGAAGAACGCCCCTGGGAGCTGGGGGCCTCCCTCGTGAAAGGCATGCCCTGTGCAGGAATTGAACTGGGTGGGAAGCACCCCCCAGTTCAGCATATGAATCCATATAGGCTGGGGCCAGGACTGGGATTGGATCCTCGGACCCTGGGACCACAATGCGAGTGCTCATCCTGGCTTTCCCAAAATACTTGTACATACACACCAACAGCAACAATAATGACAGCCAGTGATATAGCACTAAGCATGTGAGCTCTGTTCTAAATATTTTCGAAAACAAGTCATTTCATGGTCACAATAACCTTGTGAATTCGGTGACATAATTATTTTCACTCGCTAGAATAAGAAATTGGAGCATTGAGTAGTTAAGTGACTCACCCGAAGTCACATGGAAAGTAAATGGCAGTTCAGGAACAACCATGTATTTTCCTTTCAATACTGACATCCTTTCTATATACATCACTTGTACTTAATTTTGTTTGATTTTGATTTGTGATACTTACAGCAAAATTCTCCAAACACATACCTCACAACAGTATTTAACATGCCTTCAAAAAATGACAAGGGTAATCATAATAGCAACAATCCCAGTAGCATGGGTGACGGTGACTTTGCTGTTCTTTTATTATTTAAATTGAGTCATTTATTTTACCGCAATGATGATATGTGTTAACATATAAGATACTCTGAATTGCTTATAAGCAAGTTTTTATTATGTAAATTTCAAGTGGAATTGAGTGATAAATCAACTACTATACAACAACAAAAAGGCTAAGAAAAATCAAAGACAAATGAATTCACTAAACCGAATTCAGACATGATCGTATGTAGAAGATAACATAAGACTTAATGGTTTATAAAAATAGTATCAACACATAGTTAGGACTAGAATTGAATTGACTAGCTTTTGAATTTGAAATTGTTTTCAGCTAGCAGCTTTGCTTATTTTTTTTTCTTATTGTTTTCCTTAAATTAACACAGACATTCTTATACATAGGGAGAAATGTACTATAAATTATTGCTCTAAATGTGACAACACATTTGCGTTATTAATGTGCTTATTAAAGACGTATTCTGTATTTCCTTTGAAAATCTCATAGTACTTTTTTCTTGCTAAGAAAATCTTCAACCTTTTGCCTTAAGCATTGTTTTCCTGAGTGGTTAGAATCCCAAAAGGCATTGGTGATGAACAATTTTAGTAGAGAAAATAAAAACACCTTTTTAAAGGATACACTCCCATAGAAATTATTTTTTTTCTAATAGACAGCATTCTTCTCAGGCTCCTTGTTTTTCTCAAGATCTAATCGTAACTTTGATGCTCTCTGTAGTTTGTAGAGTTTTCAGTTAATTCACTCAGAGTTCCATATAGACTGCAAGCTAAAAGTCACAAAAAGTTTAACACATACATACACTAAAACACTATGAAGTTAAAGATATCTGGGAGATAAAGATTTTGAATCATGTTTTTTTCTGTTTTATTCTCAATTCTTTTTCAAAATGTTGGATCATTAAAATTTCTGGGGATATAAAGGTGGCTTATTTACAGGTATGCCAAAATTTAAAACATTCATTATTACATGATGTACTTTTAAACATTACATAGTCAGGCTAAGGTAAATATCTATTATGAAGCTGAGAAAAAAATAAATAAAGTATGATATATTTGTAAATTGAAGTGTATTTGTGTTCAAAGACAATATTATGGTTATTCCTTATCAAATATCAATGAGAATTTTCTTCTGTCATCATTATTTCTTTTTCCCTTCGTTAGCTATATCCAATTTATATCTATCTATTTATCTATCATTATCTATCTATCTAATCTATCATCTATCACCTACCTATCATCTGTAATAGCTATCATTTATCTATTAAAATCTATCATCAATCAATCTATCTCTATCATCTATCTCTATCATCTATCTATCTATCTATCTATCTATCTATCTATCTATCTATCTACCTATCTATCTATCTACCTACCTATCTATCTCTATCATCTATCTCTATATATCATCTATCTATTACATGGTATTTTTCTATACTGTAACCTCTTTATCTGATAGAATGTGCCAAAAAAATTTAAAATCTTTAAATAATTTTTATAAAATTAAAGTGGACTGAAAAGTTAGAAGAATTTTAGGCCACCTTGAACAAAGATCTAAATACTAATTCAAATAGCATTGTTTGACTTTCTTTACAGAATCTTTAGCCACTACTTCAATATTTAAAACTTGGTCCACATTCTGTAATACTCTTAGGAGTGTTGTAAAAAAAACCCACAGAATTTTAAAGACAGTCAAGCCATTAAATAGCTGGGTAAATAAATCCAACATCTGGGTAGATAACTTCCAACCATCTTACTACATCAAGCATTACCAGTTAAGAGGGTCACAGGCAGAAAACATTAGCAGGATAAATACTAATTGCATATATTTTTTTTAATTTTTAATTTTTTCAATTACATTTAACGTACAATATTGTATTAGTTTCAGGTGTACGACACAGTGATGAGACATCTTTATAACTTACAAAGTCAGCATTCCAGTAAGTATGGTATCCATCTGACACCATACCTAGTTATTATCATATAATTGACTATATTCCTTATGCTATCCCCTACATTCCCATAATGATTACTTTGTAACAACCAATTTGTATTTCTTAATCCCTTCTCTTTTCACCCACTTCCTGATTTGGGCCTCTGCTTCATCTAGTCTGGTGATTCCTTCTATTGCATTCTTCATTTTAATTGTTGTCTTTATTTCTGCCTGTTTTTCTTTTTTCTTTTTTATGGTGAGTACTCACAAGTGACGTAGTCGGTGTGCAGGTACTTCCGGAGGATTTTCTGGGTGTCCACAGCCTTCCATCTTACTCAGATGGTTGGAATCTCCACTGTTTTTCACAGCCAAATGCAGAGGTGTGGCTTCTCTTCCTGGGACCAGCACCATACACTGGGGAACTTGGTGTGGGGCTGGGGTCCTTCAGTCCTGTGGCTGAGATACTCCTTCCAATTCTTATCCTTCACATGGAGGTTCAAGGCTAGCCCATTTTGCATCTCTACCCTTCCTACTAGTCTCAACGAGGCCTCTTCCTTGTATCCTCGGTAATTAAACTTCTGTTCAGCTAGACTTCAGATGATTCTCCAAGTTGGTTGTTTTATCATTTAGTTGTGATTTTAGTGTGTTCCTGAGACAATGTTAACCTACTCAGCCACCTTAGGTCTCTCCCCACTAATTACATTTTTATCTTTTTTTTTTTTTTTTTTTTTTTTTTTTTTTTTTTTTTTTTTTTTTTTTTTTTTTTTTTTTTTTTTTTTTTTTTTTTTTTTTTTTTTTTTTTTTTTTTT
>PVKE010014092.1:0-24724 GCA_004027555.1 Craseonycteris thonglongyai | reverse complement strand
AAGCCGTCCCGGCTTTTCCCCTAATTACATTTTTAAAAAAAGTTTTCTGGTAGTGTAGGGATCTATATATGGCCAGAGACATTTATTCAATAATGTAGTAATAATTTTGTAATAGTTGGAGGGGAAAGATGGTGAACCAGATTTTGTGGTGAATGCAATCTAGTCACGTAAACCTGATCCAAATACATGTCATGGAGACTTGTGTAAGTAATTTATTCTCTATATCTCCCTCTTATTGTGAAATATAAAGTCATCATAAATATTCAGTACTTCCTGGTCTGGTCAAGTATATAGTCACCACGTTTTAAGTTGTTTTTAGATATTCTGCTTTGACAAAGAGAAGGCTATAGGTCAAGTTATATAATTAGCTCTGTTGTCCCTCTCGAAAAGATGTTAATAAGGAATACTGTTTAAGGATGAAAAAAGAGTAGGGTAGAAAAAAATATGTAAATGAAACCCAGTCAAGACACTTTTTGGAAAATCTCACAGAGAAGAGTCCTAACTTATGTGGAGGCCTGCAGAAAAATATATAGAGTTCTAAGTTACCCCAGAACTTTGAAAGGGAGCTTCATTAAAGATAAGATTTACATAAAGTGAAGGCAATAAAGATACTCTAAACATGAGTGAAACTTATCCATGCAAGCACCTAACCCCAGGGGAACAGAATAATGAGTTTTGATTACTTATGTATTTGTAGTTTTGAGTCAGTCCACATGGAATTGCTCTCAGTGTGTACATTTGGTGACATTTCTCTAATTGGTGCCTGATTCTGCCATACTGAAAAAGAAACTCTACAAAGAGGATCTTGAACATCATATTAAGTGAGAAAAGAAGTTTTAATTTCTGCGTAATGACCATGGAAAATTATTCAAGCAACAGTTAAACATTCAGGGAACCTTCTGTGTGCAGACCTGCCTTCAGCCATGTTTAGTTAGCAAGGCGACTGTGGCAACTCAGTAGAGACCAATGCCCCATTTATTCTACATTGCTGGGTAATGAGTTGTTCCAGCAAAGAGAATTTTCCCAGTGAAGTGTATCCCATCAGAAGTTGTTTTTATGAAAGGGACTTCCTACCCTTATAGTCTTTTACCTGTAGTTAGGTCTCCAAGACATGCATTCTCATCCGCAATTGTGAAAAGTCCATTTCTAACTCCAAAGTAAGTGGTTCTTTGAAGTTTTCCTAATTAGTAATATATTTACCTTTTCCTCTAAACAGAGTACATGGCCTATAGAAAATTAGAAACTGTTCATGCCATAATTGTTCTCAATTCTCTAATTTTAATGTAGATAACACCCACACACCAATAAAGATGTTTGTATGTTTTCTCTCTTTTTTTTAAACATTATTATTATTATTTTGTTAATATTTATTTATTTATTTTTAATTGTTTTTTTTGACAGAGAGAGAGAGAGAGAGAGAGAGAGAGAGAGAGAGAGAGAGAGAGAGACATACAGAGACAGAGAGAGAACTGAACTGGGGGAGCTCCCAGTTCAGCACACGGGTCCACACGGGCCAGGGCCGGGATTCAATCCTTGGTCCCCGGTGCTACAAACTGAGCGCTTAACCCACTGAGCCATCCCAGCTTCCCCTGTATGCTTTCTCTTATTCAGATTTTTTAAGAGAGGGCACTGAAGAATCAGCTGCCTGACCTTAGAGCAATTGTTGGAGATATTTCTAGAGACCACTTCTCTATGTGAAGGTAGAAGTGCAAAGCTTCTACTAGAGACCGTCTGGATTTCTTAGTTGAACCTTCTCATTTTAGGATGAGAAAACTGAATACCGTGAGGGTGCAAGTCTTACCCACCCAACCCATGTCAGTGCCATTTCTATATCCTACATTAAGGGCTGGAAAACTGTAGCATACAGGTGAAAACAAGTCTTTCTGTGTTTTTGTTTTTAAATAAAGTTTTATTGGAACACAGCCATGTGTATTAATTTACATATTATCACTGGCTGTTTTCATTCTGTAACAGCAACTTGATTAGTTGTGACAGAAACTGGAAACAGAGACCTTTAAACCACAAGGCCTAAAATACATATTATCTGTCCCTTTACAAAAAAAATGTTTGCTGACTCCTGCCTTAAATCTGCCAGTTCATGTCCAGTACATTTCCCTTTTTTATCTGGTAAACAGTAACTTGTTTGCTGGATTCACCTCATACATGTGAAGAAATAATATACAGGAACCTAGAGCATGAGGCCTAAACAACCTCTGCTTTTATAGACTAAAAATATGAAGACCATACTGCTTTAAACCACACTCCTAACAGACCCTGCTACTCTTAAATAATACGTTGTCACACTGTTCCGTTCTAATGAATGGGGTAAATAGAGTACAGGAAGAGTACACCTTCCTTACGTAATTTTATTTCTGTAGTGCATGTTTGGACCATTTCATCTCCTGGAGGAAGAAAATACATGGGCTAGTTACTAATAAACTTTGCTATATTATTATCACAATCAGAAACCCGGCAATAATTTTTGTTGTGTGGTATATGTTTATGAGAGTAAATATAAATTCCACCTTCTTTTGAACTAAAAGTGAACACAGATTGACTTGCGATTATGAATTTAGTGATGTCTCTTATTCAGTAAATGCGTGCTCTCCTCTCCCACCTCATAGCACGCACTCTCTGTATGGAAGCCTGGGTAGTGAGAACACTCCTGCTGAAATTCAAAACACTTCAGATGAGGTTTCTCTCGCACAAAATACTGCTCCTAATTGGTTCTTAACTAAATTAATTAACTGGTATGACTCACTCTTCAGTCACAACTCAACTTGAAAGACACAAAGGACAGTGGCTGGGATAACAAAAGCTAAGAGCCCTGATTTACTCCTAATTTTCATATTAACAAGGGAGTTCGGCCCAGAGAGAAAAGGTTAATTTGTTTTTTAATAGGCTTTCAAAAGACGGGATCAGGTCTAGTGTGATAATTTATGGTTAATCATCTGTTTAGAGGCCAAAGAGATGAATCTTTTTATATTAGAACCATTTTTGTGTAACATTAAAAAACAAGTTTGCTTCATAGTAACTTCACAAGTTAGGCCAGACTTCCTTTTTTGAGCAAAGGTGGCACCTGGACGAGAAACGAGAAATTCTGTCTGAACAGCAGCATAGTAAAAAGAACAGTATGCTCCCTGAACGAAACCAATTCACCATCACTCTCCTTCTTAACTTTGCTGTATCCCATGACCTGAATAGTATGTCCACTGACACATGTATAGGAGGCCCTGCACACTGAACACCTGAGAAAGGACCGTGTGCCGGACCTTCACACGCCAAGGGGAAGACAAGCTCGCTCTCTTCCATCAGTCCTTACCCTCAAAAATGTAGCTCCTGGAACAGGAAGGAGTCTGCTGCACTCAACCACAGTGACATGGCCTCATTGAGATCTTGCAAAGAGCACTCACCAAGAGAGACAGGAGCTTGGAGAAACAGGAATGACAACTGAGGTCTACAAAGAGTAATGTACATACACTCTAATAGTTGAATAGGATGTACATCAAATTTGACCTATAATTCTAAAGTATATTATCTTAAAATTCTGGTTTCACAAACCTTCTTTCTCATGAAAGAAAAGCTTAGTTTTCACATGTGATAAGAGTTTAAATCTTAGTAGTTAGCAAATGAACACTACATTGTTAAAAATTATTTGTGACAGAATAGCAATAAACAAAACATGGTGTTATATGTATAGCAATAAAAATAATGTACACTGAATTACTTAGGGGGAATATCATATTAGTGATCAAATGAACTAACGCAGATACAAATTGATTTATTATTTGTATTTTTACTAAATGATATCAAGGCTTCATTGCTTTCCTGTCACTTAAATATACCAACTTTAATTCATATTCAACATGCATCTTGAGGGAAAAACAAAACAAAACAAAAACTAATGTCTAATAGAGTAGCAAAGTTTATATTCTGAAAATATATTTTTTGTAATTTTCTTTTGGGGCTTACAAATGAATTAGTTAACTCCTTTTTATAGTAAATTGTTTTCTCAATAGAATACAACTTATAAAAGCATATTGTTTAATAATTATAAATTTGTACCAGGAAATTTTATCAGTTATTCTGCAGTCTTTTTTTTTTTTTTTTTAAGGTTTATTTTATTGTTTTTGATAGAGACAGAGAGAGACAGAGAGAAGGGGGAGGGCCCAGAGCAGTCTCCACAGTTGTATGTCATCAGTTTTTTTTCAACGTGGTTTCGTTCCACACAGGTGGGCGGGGGCCACGCAGGGTGGAAACTGGGCCAGGGGCCTCCCACATGGGAATCTCACCCCAGTTCAGCACATGGGTTCACATGGGCCGGGGCTGAGACCAGGGACTCGATATTCAGATCCCAGGGCTTCAAAGTGAGTGCTTAACCTGCTGAGCCATCCCAGCTTTCCTGCACTCTTGACATATAACAAAATTTTCAATTCTGTAAACTAAATGTCTCATGACAATACCATGTACACTGAAATTTTTTTAAATAACTATTTCTTAAGGCAAAAATATCAACAAATATTACATTGGGAATAACAATCTGTGTTTTATAAAAATTAAAACAAATATAACAGTTTCTGAAGAATAAAGTATGTTTATAATTTTTTTGCAGAAAATCTTTAATAGTTGGCATGTAGCTTTAAATTAATGTCAAATTCTGAATAACTTTGTAGTTCCTTCAAATGGAGTAGATGAGCCCTAGGAGCCTTATAATATTCAAATCAACAATGGAAGTTTAAAACAATGGTATCATAACATTGATACCAAGTTAGAGAAATATCATTAAATTTGACCTATTCTGTGAACAAACATATTAATCTATGCAATAACTTTTAATTAATATTAGTCATGTATTTTTCTAACTATTCTAGAATCATTTTAGCTCTTTATATATTGAAATAGTCTGACTTATTTCATACCATCAGTTATTACACATGGCTAAAATTAACAAAATAAATTTCAAGCTATTAAATTGCTTTAAAAAAGCTACTAGTGATTTCCTTCCTTCCTTCCTTCCTTCCTTCCTTCCTTCCTTCCTTCCTTCCTTATTGTTTTGACAGAGAGAGAGAGAAGGAGAGTGCCCAGAACAGTCTCCATAGTTGACAGCATTAGTTTTCCATAGCGTTTCACTCCACAGGTGGGCGCGGGGCTGCGCAGGGCAGGAACTGGGCCGGGAGCCTCCCACATAGGTCCCGGCAAGAACTGAACTGGGGGCATCACCCCAGCTCAGCATACGGGTCCTCATGGGCCCGGCCTGGGATTCGATCCTCAGGCTCTGGGGCTGCAAAGTGAGTGCTTAACCTACTGAGCCATCCCAGCTTCCCCAGTGAATGCTTTCATACTTCCAAACATGTACTTAATATACCAACACTCTATTGAATATTTAAATTACATGTGCAAGAAAACAAAGAACGTTTGGGACACATTCTTGAGGTCCTTTAAGTCTATGAATTAACTAGCTTTACATTTTTACTTCAAAGACTTTTAAAGTCCCAGAGCCAAAATATAGACACTCCCCATTTCGTTAAGCTAATTGGTTGATAAGCAAGACATTTAAAGGCAGCTTTTTTTGTGGTGCATTGTGGTGCCCTAGGGTATGTATTTTTCAACAGATATCACGTTATACCACATTAATAAACAAAATAAGTCATCTTGTGTGATTGGGAATGCTTCATGTCGTAAATACTAACCCACTTTGGGAACGAGACAGAGACTGAAAAAGGAGATTCGCTGAGCTGGAGAACTAACTGGTCGAAAGTGTGAGCAGTTGTTACACAAGTAGTAAAAGTCTGTTACACAGGTTGTTCACAGGTTAAGTGAAAAACGGCTGTAGATTAGTTCGTGCTACACCATTATGTAGCCAGCCTCAAACCAGAGTCTCTATCTTGACAAGATACTCAAAGATTATTTTTGAACATCATACATGTATCTTAAAATATGGCTTATTCTTTTTCTAAGCATATACCATTGGAAAAAAAATTAAATACACTAGAACAAAACAAATTAATTATAAATGATTGGTTTATGGTGGTGGTTGGCTGAAATAGCATCTTAAGGCAAATATTAGAGTTGTTCATCATTATAAAAGAAAAATGCTCTTTGTAAATTATTCTCATTAATTTCTAATGCTTCCTCATTTTAAAAGGAAGTCAGAAGACGAGATGTTTTCTTATTTTCCAAGCAAATCAATTTGTATATTATTGTGCTTTCTAGATTTAGCACTGTTATGTTGTAATCTTGGGGAGAAAAATTTTCCCTCCGTATCTCAGAATTCATGCATCTTAATTTGTGTTTTTCTGTTCTCATAAATGATCTAAGTAATACTATGGTATTTTCCTTTTATCTTCAATATTTAAGAAGCTTCTAACCTCAAACCAATATGTTACCTATTACGTCAAGTTTTTGAAAATGACACACGTATGGTCGTTTAAAACCACATTGGTAATGTTCCCAAACAGGATTTAAAGCCAAACGAAGCAGAACAGACACTGAAACACGGTTTCTGAAAGTTTGTTTATGTGGAGAGATTCAGACATCACCTTAACCACAATGCTAGAGGTTCAAGGCTCCTGTCTCCCATTTACAACCTTCAGTGCTATCTAGTGCTTTTCTAAGGGTCCCAAGGAGGGAATTCTGTCAAGTCAGTGTTCCGGTCACCAGTGGAAAAAGCTAGTGATTGTAATCAGTCATCTACATGTTCATAGCTAATATTCTCAGGCATGTCCCCGCTCATGCAAAATGCCGATGAGTTTCCAATTGTGTGAAATTAATTTCTAGAAAGAGACTGGGGTGAGTCATCAGTTTTCATGAGGAAATTGGCTCAGAAATAAACGACCAGTGCATGAGTGCTATGTCTCAACACCGCAGAGGATCACGTAGAGCTCTGTTCGTGCAAGACCAGGAACATCCAGAAACCAAACTACTAGCACAGTGAGTGAGATAAACTGTTCAAAGGTAAGTGGTGTCTAAGGTGCTTCAATAGCTTACCTTGCATAAGAAAAATTATAATTTGAAGGATAACGTGAATAATGATCAGATATTGAAAAATCTTGTTTTAAAACTATGTTTTCCTATTAAACACATACCTTTATCTTCCTTAAAATTACCGTTAGTTTTGGGGGAAGGATAGTGAGGCACTTACCTATCTCCAGAGGAACGTAGGAGTGGATACTTCAGGAAGGAGTTACAAAGTTTTGGCATTTTAGAAATTTAATGTACCCTGAACTCTTAGTGAACCAGCACCCATGCCAGATAAATGCAGTATTATCTCTTTGATTTTCTTTGCCGGTTGCTTGAGAGTGCTGGTCCCTTGAGTTCCAGTGAACCAAGAGTCTACTGTCATATGGTTTCTGAATTTTCTAGGTAATCAATCATTTGATAGTTGTAATAATAGAAGATGCTACTCCAAGCATTTATGTTTTCTTCTGATGTCTCAATTTGTCAATAGCTAACTTTTGCTACTAAATAAAAAGGGAATAAAATGAATTTTTGAGCTATGGGAAGCTTTTTAAGCCAAAAAATTAATTTAAAAATAACATTGAGAGGACTTCCCACCTGGCAGGCTCACTCTGGCAGGAACTGAAACGGAATGGGAAGCACACCCCAGTTCAGCAAATGGGACCTCATGGGCCTGGCTGGGGTCAGGGCTGGGACGTCGTCCTCAGACCCAGGGGCTGCAATGTGAACACTCAACACGCTGACCCATCCTGGCTGCCCTCACTTAGATTCTTTAAAGCGAGAAAAGTGAGCGTGTGCTGTGTGATGAGTTGGGAATAGTACATTGGACCTGTAGACAAGGCTGGGATACTCAGTACACACTCTCTTTCTAAATATGTATCTATCAAAATTCTTTTTAAGAAAACCAATGACCCTCATGAGTAACAACAGTTGTATTGGGGTGCAATGCGTTGTCCTGTTTTCAGGCTGAGATCTGGATCGAGAGGAATCATGTAGCTTCCTCTTTTGGGGTATTCAGTTTATTCCCTATCGATTTCTCTTGGTCTGTAATTTTGTTGCAGTTTCCCCAAGGACCCAAGTCAAACCGCACAAAAAAAGAAGAGGAGGCTGTGAGTTCAAAGGTGAAAGCCCCCATCAGGAAAAAAAAAATGTAAATAACATAGATATTTATATTTAAGTTTGAACTAGAGCCTCTTCTCTTATAAATCTGTGTTGATGTTTAAATATGCCAAAGGTTTGTAACTAAGCATCAGTGAGATTTTACCATTAATCCTTAATAGAAAATCTATCTTTTTAGAATTACTAATCTAAGCCATTCACCTACCATAGTCTGGGTCAGCTAACTAAGCAACATAATATTTTTGCTTATGTGATATCCCTGGGATGAATAAATTCTGCACATCAAATAATACCTAGTTCACTTATGTAGGCCCTTGTCCTTGAAATGCTCAAGTAAGGGATACACAGCCTTCACTGAATTAACTGAGAAAATCTTGATTATTGACGTGTACGTAGAGAGGACTGGTCCCTGGATGAATGAAAAAATACCTATAAACAGTTTTTTCTTGGAGGCCTCCATGGGCCCATTGGTTCAGATTTGGACCTTCTTTTTCTCACGTGGTGCCAAGCATTTCTGGACTAGAGTTTGGACAAGGGGTACCTGCGTAGCTAACCTCAGATTGCTCCCCTGGATTTCCTACGGCCACACCCCAGGGAGTTCCTCCAATCCTGGGTCATTCCTCCAGTCTCCCCTCAGCTTCGCAGGTTCTAGCCATCATCCCGCGTGGAAATCTACCGTGTCCCAAGCTAAAGCATTGAGTGCTCTAGTCCTGGGTGTGGTGGGGCCCGTAGTTAATTCCACCCTCTGACATTGCAATGATACCCAGGATTTTTAGAACATAACTGCTCTTTTATTTATATTATTTAAGTAACCTAACATCGTAAATACAAAATTTTATGTTATTTGCAAATTCAGTATTTCTTCCATGGGCATGATGGGCTCCAAATCCTCCTGAAAACGTTCGAACTGTTCCATAAGCAAATAAACCACTTGCTTATAAAATCTGTTCTCTTATCACCAGCATAGTCACCATGAAGCGATTGTATAGCAGAATTTAGAAAATAAAGGACATGATCATTCTGAAATTCCCTCATCATAGATGTGATTCAGGAAGCTTATACAAATGCCTGTTGCCTTTATGATCTTTGGCATTAGAATATTTATTTCATGTAATCTGTAGACTGACAACATTTACAATGATTAAATTGTGATGAAAAATAAAGCAGAGGAAGCCGGGATGGCTCAGCAGGTTAAGTGCTTGCTTTGTGGCCGAAAGCTCTGAGGACTGAGTCTTGGTCCCAGCCCATGTGGACCCATATGCTGAACTGGAGTGAGCTTCCCATGCAGGAGCCCCTGGCTGGGTTCCCACCCTGCGCTGCCCCATATCCACCTGTGTGGTGTGAAACTATGTTGAAAATTGATGACGTGCAACTATGGAGACTGCTCTGGTTCTTTCCCCTTCTCTCTGTCTCTGTCAAAAAATAAAAATAAATTTAAAAAAAAAAGAAAAATATAAAATCTGCTTTACCAATATTTGACTGGTGATGACTCCGTTTAATCAAAAATGGTCTGTTCTACTGAACATAAACACTTAGTTATAATTAATAAGGACTCCTCACAAGGCCTACCACAATATTAGTGGAGAAACTTCTGTTTCATCTACAAGTAATGCCATAAATCCCTAGCTGTCTCTTTTATTGTTCTCTGTTGGTCTCTGAGAAAGACCGATACAATTATACTCACTCCAGACACAAGCTAACACGAGCATTGCTTACTGTGATTTGAAAGCATGAGAAAATTCCATTACTAAAATGTAATTAAAAAAATATATATATAATACCTATATAAAATTCTTAGTAAAGAAAAAGTGCATAAGAAATAAATATAATAAAAAATTATGAAAAGTTCTGGGAATGTTTTTGGTTTGTTTGTTTTGCTTTGTTATGGTTTTTCACATTTTCTAATATTTTACCTTAAAATTCTATTACCTTTTCACAGATAACAGCATAATCAAGATATGTGGGACGTATTTGAAACACATGAAAATATTTTGAGAACAAAAATATTTATGCAGGTATGATTTTTCTGACTGTCATATAAAAAGCACCATAATTTTTTAACTGCCCTAGCACATTCAAGATCAGCAAATTAATCTCTTCCTTAGGAAAATGTTTAATATTGCCTTTCGTTTAAAACACTATTTGGCTTAGAATATGTGGATTTTAATGTTATCTTCAAACAATAAATAATACAATACTTTCTTAAAATTCACAGTAAAATTTGAAGTGAATTACGTAATTGCCAGGGAACTCAGGTCTGTAGTTACAATATAATTTCACATTAATTATGTCTTACGCATAATATATTTTCCATAATTGACAAAATGTCAATTAGTTATCTGTTTTCATATCTTCAGAGAGATTCAGACATGGAATATTTATTTTTAGGTGTTTATTATTTTAGTTTTTAATATACTTTATTTGTATATTTATATAATTCATTATTTTTTGTTTGTTTGTTTTTAAATAAACTTTATTTTCAAGAGCAGTTTTTTGGTCACAGAAAAAAAGAACAAAAAGTACAGAATTTTCACGGACCCTGATCCCTCCCCACCACACACAAGCACGCCTCCCACATTATCAATGGTGGTGCATGTGTTACAACGCAGGAACCTACTCTGACACGAGTAATTGTGCAAAGTCATAGCTCACATTAGGTTTGACTCTCAGTGTTGGGTATTTGATGGGTCGTGAGAAATGTGCAATGGCGTGTATTCATCATTACAATATCACATAAAGTCGTGTCAATGCCCTTAAAAATTCTCTGTGCTTTGCCGATTCATCCTTCTCTGCCTCTGTCCCCACTTCTCCCTGGTGCTCACTGAGTTTTCTTTTTTCCTATCTCCATAGTTTTGCCTTTTCCAGCCTATTTTAGAGTGGAATCATGCAATCAATTTTCAGATTGGCTTCTTATACTTAGTAACACACATGTAAGCTTTCTGCATATCTTCTTGTGGGTGGATAGCTTTATTTTATTTATATTTTTGCACTAAATAATACTAATTTTTGCATAAAAACATGTGCTTTGTCTGTAAGACACCCCTAAACTTTATCCTGAAGTGGCTTTACGTTTTGCATTCTCCCCAACAACGAACGAGAGGTCCTGTGGCTCCACGTCCTCACCAGCACTTGGTGCCGCCACCCTTGTGGATTTGGTCCCTCTAATAGTTGTCTAGTGGCTTTTTATTGTTGTTTTAATTTTTATTTCCTTGATTACATATCACATGAAACACGCTTTCATGTGCATCTTTACCATCCATGTATCTGTCAAAGTCTTTGGCCCATTTTTAAATCACGTTGTCTCTTTTCTTATTGTTGAGTTTTGATGTTCTTTGTATATTTTGGATAGCAGTTGTTTTTTTTATCAATTGTATTTTTGCCAATATCTTCTGCTAGTCTATGGCCTGTCTTCTCTTGACAGCATTTTTCACAAAGTAGAAGTTTTTAATTTCAAAGAAAATTAAGTCCAGCTTATCAATTATATTTTTCTATCAATTGTGCCTTTGGTGTTATATCTAAAAAGTCATTGTAATAAGGTCATTGAAAATTTTCTAAGTTATATACTCAGCACTTTATAGTTTTGCATTTCACATTGAGTTCTCTGATCCATTCTGGGCAACATTTGCTTTTTTCCCATGTATAAAGCAAGGTTCACATAATCAATGACAAGTCTTTAAAGTAATTATAAAAAAAACTGAAAAATTATGAATGCTTGTTTTTTAAATCACAATGATACTGATAATCACCAATACTACATAAATATATATTGTATGAGTTTACAAAAGAGAAATCTAACAAGGTTTATCTGTATTACAGAGACAGAGATATCAGGTAAAACAGTGTACTTGGTTAAAAAATAAATCTGTACTACTAATGTCAAAAATTAAAAAAATATTTTACTTCCCCAATTCAAGAGCACACACATCGCTTTAATTTGACATGTCATGGCATAGCAAGTAACTTCAGCGTATTTTTAGATGTGAAATGAGGAAACATAGCACAATAATCTAAGAGTAGGTTTTGACACTTGTTTACTCAAAAAGTCATGTTCAGCAATTACTTAAGAATAAAATCAGTTCAGCAAATTACATTGCACGTTATCTAGATTCTTCTACAGAATCTAGTAAGTCCATCCTCTCATTGTGAAGCAATTTTCAGTCCTCCTGAAATTTCTGCATCCAAGGATATTCATAATGTCTACAAACAAGCAGAGTAATAAGTAAAGACAGAGTGTAACACTGACAATTTAAACCTAAAAACCCATTTCCTACAGAAAGAAAACTATAATCTCTATCAAATGATTATCTTGCAAACTACCTCATACTATTTGAGAAAGAAATCTTTAGAATTGTTGGCTATAACAATTTTGAGGAGTCTATAACTTCTTTTACAATTGTCTCAGTAGGAAACATTTATTCTTACCGTCTTTGAAACTCCAAAGGCTAAAGATATTCTATTTCTTATGTACATGAAATTATGAATATTAAAGTGAAAGCAACTCTAATCTCAAAGATAATTTCATTTATTTTTTTCTCATCAGCATATACTTGGCCATTACTTTATTAATGTGCATAATCACACAAAACTTATATTGACCAGAAAATCAGTTTTATAAGCAATAATAACTACAATATTTTGGGGGGAGGCCCATAGATGAATAAAAGTGATTGCTTCTGGAGAGGGAGTGTGTATCTGGAGCCTCCATTTTAATAAAAAGGGCCCATGAATCTCTTTATTATCTCACAACAATATATTTCATAATTAATCATCAATTTCTACAGCCTTGTCCCAATAGCCCACATTTAAAATAATTTCTGTAAAAAAATCTGATCCTGATCAATAGGCCGCTCTAAGTGCTGTTTTTTTGTGTTTTTTTTTTTCATTTAAACAATGTTATTTAAGTATGTGGATATCATATAAAATACACACATTTAGGAATGCTGGGATAGCTCACCAGGCTGAGTGCTTACCTTGCAACTGTGAGGTTCTGGTATCGAATCCCGACCACAATCTGTGCAAAACCATATGCTGAACTGCAGCACAACTGGTTCAGTTCTTGGAGGCAAAGGTCCTTATTTCCCACGAGGGAGGCTCCCAGTTGGGTTCCCGCCCTGTGTGACCCCACATTCACCCGTGTGCCGTGGAACCATGTCACCACTAATGACACACAACTATGGAGACTGCTCTGGGCCCTCCCTTTCTCTCTGTCTGTCTCTCTCTTTCTTTTTCACCTTCTTTCAAATAATAAAAATAAATTAAAACATATCGGTATATAGAAAACTGATGATGTACAACTACAGAGACAGCTCTGGGCCCTCCCCCTTCTCCCTGTCTCTCTATTTCTGTCAAAAACAATAAAATAAATATTTTTTAAGATGTTGTAAAGCACTTATTAATAATGTGCAAGCACAAGCTACGTAACCATCTGTTAACAGTATAGGACTGACTCGCTGACAGACGTTGTGAGCTTCAGGATTCCTCAAAATGCAAAGGTTGGGTCAGTTAACTTACAGATAGACATATTCTAATGATATATGTGGGAATTTCATTAACGAGAGCTCACCTGAACCCCAAGACAAGTATTGATGGGCTATTAAATCATACCCTGTGATGTCTTTAAACCACATGTCTTTCAGGCTTACCTGTAATTAGAGGTAAAAGGCTATTTTTGGCAATTGAATCTGCTTTTTGAAAAGAAAAAATTTAAGAGTAACATTATTCACTTTTCTTGTTAAATGTTCAGTATCAGTTAATTTTTTTTCATACCACTAGTCACCCAATCCCAAAATTCAAATTCTAGAGACCGATTTCATCTGCATAACACGTTTCTACTTTTAGAATAGTTTATGAAAATACTTACGTATTTAGATAAACTCAAAGGATGTTATGATCCTAAATAGATTTATAATCTATATGCACAGACACCCAGTTTTTCCACATCCTGTTGTTGAAATATACAGAAAGTTAAATCTTTATTATGAATGGAGAGAGTTGAAATTGTTATATATATAGTTTTTATAAGTTTGACTTATATTCACATCAATGATGTATCCTTTGTTTGTGGTTAACATAATATTATCACCTGAATGGTTACCAGTGTTTTGTTTGTGAGAGAAAATCATTTTAAAAACACTGTAATAATATATTTTTTTAAGATTTATTTTATTGGTTTTTTTTTTATACAGAGACAGAATGAGAGAGACAGACAGACAGAGACAGAGAGAGACAGAGAGAAGGGGGAGGGCCCAGAGCAGTCTCCATAGTTGTGCATCATCAGTTTTCCACATGGTTTCGTTCCACACAGGTGGGCGCGGGCCGTGCAGGGCAGGAACTGGGCTGGGGGTCTCCCTCATGGGAAACACACCCCAGTTCAGCACATGGGTCTGCACGATCCAGGGCTGGGATTCGATCCTCAGTCCCTGGGACTGAAAATCAAGCGCTCAACCAGCTGAGCCATCCCAGCTTCCCAATATTTTTTAAGAGACTAGAGGTGGAAGAAAGAATTGACTTCACAAGATTTTAAGAAGACCGCATTAGAAGTGTAATTCAGTTGTAAATTACGTTTATTAACCTTCTAGGAATTTAAATGTCGATGGATTAAAAGTCAAGTCAAAAGGCTAAAAGTTTACATAATTCAAAAAAATTGCTAATGCCAAAAATATAAGCAGAATTCAAAGTATAAATTTGAGTACCGAAATATCTTCTCTAAAGAGATGTTAGAAGACATTAAGTGTAGTAGAAATTTGTTCTGATAAACTGTGGAAGGCACTCATGAGATGACTTAAATGAACTCTGATTCGGCATTCAGAAAGTAATCTGCCGAGTAATGATCACATAAACATGGCTGGACAGTAACCTCACATAATTGTGCCATTTAAAATTTTTTTCAACATATAATAATGTGATTACTTGAGATTTACCAAGTTATTAATTTTGAAACATCATTTAAAAGTTACTATTTTATGGCAAACCAAATTGAGAAAAGAGAAACACTTATAACTGAAGTGTATTAAATTAATAAAAAACAACATGATATACTAAAAAATAATCTTTAAAAAAATCCTTTGTGTGTAGAGGGTTACATACCGTTACATAAGAAACGGTATCTTTCTACTCTGGTTTAAAATTAATTTATGAAAAATTTGGAAACTAAAAAGCATGATAGTATGTATTATATTTACTGAAAGAAATGTCACTAGATTTGATTAAAATTTTAAGTATTAACTTAGGGAAATAAGACACCTCTTTCTTTCAGAAAATATGTTAATTTTTTTTGAAAGATAAACTGTGTTACCAAAATAAATATTATTTAGTTGGAAGCAATCTAGACAACATCTAGAATTTCAGAAAAAGAAAACTGATATTCCTGGTATCATTTAGCTTAGAAAATGCTATAACTCCTGGAAAACAAATTACATTTTTGTAATTCAATAAATGTTTTCAGTTATCATTATATCTTTACTAGTTTTAGAAATATCTTAACTTTTTTAGTTCATTTGTACTAATAGGGAAGAAAATTAGATTTTCGTATAAATCAAGGAATCAAGGTGTCACCACATACCCAGTTCTTTTTGTTTTTAGACTATTGTAATTTAGCGATAATTTAGTTGGCAGCTATTCGTAAGAGTGTCAAATGTTCTTCATTATCGGTGTCTTGAAATTTGTGTCAAATTACTTTACATACATATTACCAACAGAGTTTGGCCAGTAGAGGGAGGCATTATCTACATAGTTTAAAATTGGAAAACAAAGTGTTCTTTGCTCAGGAAAGAAACTATCACAGAATCCTAAAGTCAATTTATCAGTCCCTTTTCAAATTAAATAAATGAATATATACATAAGCTACTTAAATAGGTTTAACATTTTTATGCCTCAAAACAAATTTTGAAAATGAACTTTATTGTAATTCCTTTCAGTGCAGTAGAGCTGAACACCTTTTATAATTTGTATACTGTTTTTAATCTTGCTTCAAATTTATTAAATGTCAATAATGCTAAAGGAAATGTATACACAGCTATTTAATTAGTATTAGCTTCCTTCATATTATTGTTATATATATTTGGCTTCATTGTTTACAGAAGGCGTTCAAACTCCATAGCAATTGGTGTAGAATCATCTACATAAACTTCCTACTCATATTATCTAGTCAAATGAAGAGCCATGGCCTACCTTGTAATACAACTGTGCATTTTTAAATTGGTAATTATAAGAGTGTGTTAAAAATTCTCTTTTGATAGCATAGAATGTTTTAAGTAAAAATTGTTTTATTAGTAAAAACAAAACAAAACAAATAAAATTGGAAAATCTATGTTCGGCCAGATGCTGACACATTCATAACATTCATCTGTTATTAAAGTTTTTTATTTATTTGAATGATATTTAAAAATAATTACAAATAAAGACACCAAAAATGATTTCTATAATTTTGTGTAGCCAAGTTTGACACACACTTAAAAGAAATGTATAATTAGAACTTTTCACGTGTATACTTCCAAAGCTCAAAGTGCTTCCCAGAATGAAAGACAAGTATGAATTAACTTCTGTATCCATCAAAGAAAAACATCTTGCGACTATTTACGTAAAATTTTATTAGAGATTGTCAATGATCACCCACTTTTCACAGTTCTTACCAGCCTTACTCTTTAGTACAGTTCTTACTTGATCACAGTTGTGACAGTTACACGAACATGACTTTCTTGGCACCAGCCTACAGAGTGTAGACGAGTAGTTCAGCACATGTGCACTACAACGTGTGCACTGTTGTAGTAGGAAGAATCTACTGATGGTAACACAGGCCAAAGCGATCCCGCACACCTTCGTCTTTGATGCAGTTTACAGAGTAAGAAATCAGCCCAGCTAGTGTTACCTGGTAAGAGAGGTGACTAGCTCTACCTTTGCCACTCAAAGCGTGTTCCCATACCCAGTAACACCCGCCTCCCCTGAGAGCTTATTATAACTCTACCCGGGAACCAGAACCTGCATTTTAATAAGATCCCCTGCTACTTAGACTACGCGTTACATTTCCAGAAGCACCTCTCTGCAAACAGGTCTCCAGGATACACAAGAGATTCCTAGCCTTCTCATGCTTCCAGGGTTCATAAATATGCGTGCCTTTGAAACTGGGTTGTTTTGGAAAATGGTAAGAAAGTTCACGAGTTCTTAGGTGTCAGTGCCTAGAAATTCTACCATAAAGCACAACTCAGAGGTGTGTCTTGGGGAGACGGTGCGGTTTACATCCTGGATTTCACTCTGAAATTGCTCAACAGTCATTTTCCTTGATACGCTGTCTTTTTCAGGAGAAAACTAATTTATTAGAAATGTACCAAAGATGGCAACCGACGTGGTTCTCTCTCTGCTTTTTTGCTTATATATCTGCAAAACTTTTGAACTTAAATAATCACAGGGACCTCGGCAGCGTTTACAGTTGTAATACAATATAAAGGGAACATATACTGCTAAGGTTAAGAAACTTTATGTTATCGTTGAAAAAAACAAATCAGTATCTAAACTTGGACACGACTTTGTCCTGCCCTGTAACGAAGCGTATGAATGCAGGAGAGTCAGCTTGCAGAACGTTGCCAAATACTGTGATTACATTTGACCCACAACCCTGTACCCTTATCTCACTGACCGGGGAATCATCCTGACGTTCAGCAATGTTTGGTGCTCTGTTTGTACTTGGTCAAATGATATCTTCAATGTCCTGAGCAATCTCACTGTTATTGTGATGTAAAATGAATAGACTGAAGAATCAAAATAAGGACAGGGAGCTAGCAAGGAAAACGGAGGCTTAGGTTTCTGGGTGGAGGTCCTTGTGTCCTGTGCCCTGTGAGTGTTGACCTCAATCGATGGACGTTCCTCCTTGAGGATCACATCTCATGGAGCAGAGACGTCGGGAGAAGGTAGGGGTCTCATTGCCTGAGGTGTCCCGAGGTCGTATACACACCTCTGTGTCTTGCGTGTGTGTGACTCTACGAAACTCATGGTCCCTTTCTCCCTGTCTTTTATTCATTATCCCAAGTCACCATCTCAGGGAGTGAGTGTCACATCACGGGAGAGACTGCCGAATCGGCCTCTGTAAGTACAGACAGGGAAACTGAGGTTGAGCAAGTCTGGGAACCGTGCCTCCAGTTTACAGTTAGTCAGCAGCAGGACTGAAACAGTCACGCCCGAGGTTCATCAAGGCCCAGGTTTCTGCCACAATTCTCTCAGACTGCGTTTTAAAAACGTATGGATTGCATGTGACCCTTCAAAGCGTCACTCTGAACACTGAGGTTGGAAAAAAGAGGGAACATGCTCCCTACCTTAGGCACCCCGGGCCTTTGGACGAATTGGACTGAACACGTCCTTGTTAAAGGTTGACTATGTTCAGGACTGTGTAGGATACAGATAAGACAGATGGCCCCTCTTTTCTCGCTGAGCTGATATATATGTGAAGGCAGAGTTTGTCGCTAGGTTGCGAAACCGAGCAATTCTCTCCGGTAGGAGGTTACCGTAGCCTGTCATAAGCCTCAGTGGGGGAACGCACTGCTGGCTTTCTTATCTGTCACACCTATACCTAGAGGGCTGCCCAAACCCTCAGAATTCCACATTCGCTGAGCACAAAGGCAGGTCCTTCTGATTGGAAGGTGGCTCCCTGGATAATAGCAGACGGATGTCCCTTCCCAACGTGAGAATCTGCTTGAATTAGAAAGGAACAAAACCAGGGAGCTATTGAAATTCTGAGTGTAGTGTTACATGATTGCAATTTTATCAAACAAACAGGCTGTTCTATCAAACGTCACCATCACTTTATACCCTTTATTGTGCCAAGCATTGGGTTTCACAAATTAAAAAAAAAAAAATTACATGACCTCTGTCATTTAAGATGTGCCCTGTTATTTCAAAAACTAGTTTCAGAGGTATAACACAACATAATGAATAGACATTTATACCCCCATAAAGTGAGAATCCCACTAAGGCAGCTAGCTGCCCATCTGACCTCACGCGCAGCTATAACAGTTCTAATGACTGTATTCCCTGTGTTGTAATTTATATATGAGGGCCATCTAGGAAGTATCCAGCCGTCTAACTTCTCGTTGTATCGACAATGGCTGTGTTATTTCCAGACGACCCTCATGTATACATATATATTTCATGATAGTTGGCATAGCATATTAGTTCACATGACTTTCAGGTGTACAACAGAGAGGTTAGGCATTTACATCAGCTCTGATAAGCTCACTACACCTGACACCCTACATAGACGGTACAATCTTAGTGATTGTATTCTCCATCCCATTTCCTATCCCTGTGACTATTTCATAACTACCAATGTGTGCTTCCTAATTCCTTCACCTTTTTTACCCATTTCCCCAACTTCCCTCCCATCTTGCATCCGGTCTGTGGCCTGTTAGGGACTGGGCTGCACAGCGGGTGAATCGTGGGAGACCGAAGCTCCATCTGTATTTACAGCCACTTCCCGTTGCTCACATTACAGCCTTAGCTCCGCCTCCTGTCAGATCAGCGGTGGCCTTAGATTCTCGTAGGAGTGGGAACCCTATTGTGAGCTGTGTGTGTGCCTATCCCTCCAATATATGGGGGAAAGAGGTCTTCCCTGGAACAAGTCCCTGGTGCTGAAAAGATCGGGGACGTCTGGTCTAGCATGTTACTTAAGGTGGCTGTTTCCTTGTTGGTTTTCTGTCTGGAAAATCTGTCCACTGGTGTCAGTCGAGTGTCGGCTGTTATGATTGTTGTACTGTTAATCTTTGCCTTTAGGTCAGTCAATATTTGCCTTATGTGTTTAGGGGCTTTTATGTTGGGTGCGTAAATGTTTACTAACATGATGTTCTCTTGTTGGACGGGATCCCTTTATTGCTTTGTAATGTCGTTCTTTGTCTCTTGATATAGTCTTCATTTTAAAATCTGTTTTGTCAGATATAAAGATTGCTACCCTAGCTTTTTTTCCTAATTGCTATTTGCATAAAATATTCTTTTCTATGGCTCTTCTTTTAGTCTGTGTCTTTCCATCTCAGGTGGGTCTCTTGTAGACAGCATATGCGTGGGTTTTGTTTTCTTATCCATTCAGCTACCTTACATCTTCTGTTGGAGAACTTAATATTATAATTAAACTGGTCATTGACAGGTGTGTAGTTACTGATATTTTTATTCAAATTTATATATATATACACATATATATATGTGTATATATATATATTTTTTTTTTGTCTTCAGCTTAAATATGTTTTTTTTGTTGTTTTTTTTAACATTTCTTATAACACTGGCTTAGTGGAAATAAATTTCTTTAGCTTTTTTTTGTCTTGAAAGTTCTTTATTACTTTTTAAATTTTAAATGATAGTCTTGTTGTGTAAACTAGTCTTGGTTGTAGGCCTTTGCTTTTCCTTACTTTGAATATTTCCTCTTCTTACCCGCAAAGCTCTGGTTGAGAAATAACCTGACAATCTTAGGGGTTCTCTGTTGTGAGTAACTAGTTGTCTTCATTTTATTGCTTTTAGAATTCTCTTGTCTTTAACTGTTGCCATTTTAATTGTGAAGTGCCCTGGCATAGCCCTGTGTGGGACCATCTTGCTTGGGACTCTGTACACTTTCTGGGCTTGATGTCTATTTTCCTCTCCAGATTAAGGAAGTGTTCAGTCATTATTTCTTCAAATGGGTTCTTGATCTCTTGCTCTCTCTCTTCTCCTTCTGGTATTTCTATGAAGTGAATGTTGTTATGTTTCATGTTTTACTACAGATCGCTTAAGCTGTCTTCATTAAAAAAATTTTTTTGTAGAGGCTAAACCAGGATGGTTCAGCGGGTTAAGTACTTGCCTTACAGCCCTGGGGACCCCTGGTCTGTGTGGACCCATATGCTGAACTGGGGTGTGGCCCCCAGTTCGGTTCTCACTGGGGTGTGCTTCCCATGTGGGAGGCTCCAGTTCAGCTCCCAACTCAAGGGGGTGTGCCTCCCATGCAGTAGGCCCCCGCCCCCGTTCCTGACCTGTGCAGACCATGTCAACCTGTGTGGAATTAAACCATGTTGAAAACTGGTGACAGACAACTATGGAGACTGCTCTGGGCCCTCCCTCTTCTCTCTGTCTCTCTCTCTGTCAAAAACAATAAAATAAATCTTTAAAAAATTTGTTGTTGTTTTTCTTCCAATTTGGTGTTTTCTGCTACCTTGTCTTCTAAATCACTGTCTCGGTCCTCTATTTCACCTAATCTGCTGTTGATTTCTTCTAGTGTATTCTTCATTTCAGTTACTGTATTCTTTATTCTTGATTTTTTTTTTATTATGGTTTCTATGTTGTTTATGCTTGCTATCTCTTAGTAAAAATTCTCACTAAGTTCCCTAAGTGTTCTTATAACCAGTATTTTAAACTCTTTCTCTGATAATAATAGACAGGTTGCCTCTACTTTGTATACTAACTCTATTTTTGAAGGTTTCTCTTTTTCTTTATTTGGGGGCATGTTTCCTATTTTCTTCATTCTGGCTGCCTCTCTGTCTGCTTCTATGTATTAAGTGGATGTCCTATGTCTCTCCATCTTTGCTGGGTGGCCTTTTATAGTATGTGTCCTGTGTGGTCCAAGGGTGCTATGTCTTTGATTTCCTCTGCACATGTTCCAAGATTCTCCCTTGGGTGTGTTGTGTATGTTCTCCTATTATAGTTGAGCCTTCAATGCTTTTGGTGCATCAGTGGGTAGGATTGACTCCCAGGCTG
This sequence comes from Craseonycteris thonglongyai, assembly GCA_004027555.1. Lineage (NCBI taxonomy): Eukaryota > Metazoa > Chordata > Mammalia > Chiroptera > Craseonycteridae > Craseonycteris > Craseonycteris thonglongyai. Next base: position 2,947 of record PVKE010014092.1, on the reverse strand, counting down.
ACTATGATGATTGGCTTCACTCACTATGAGCTGCTACGTGGGGGCTAACCCATTGGAGGGGGAGTTAGCCCTGTGTGCTCTTGTACATGTTAAAACCACCCTTTGGGGGTGGCACTTGTGAATCTAAGCAGGTAGTGCTCTGGTGTGGTCTGCAGTTGGCCTCTGGGTGTGCTGTTTTGGTGTCTCTTGCACGGGGCTGCTGTGTAGGCCAATTTCAGCCTTGCCTGTTACTGGCCCATGGCTACCTGGTAAGAGCCACAAAGCCGAGCATGCTTGGTACTGCTTCTGCTGGGCATGGAGGTATGGTGCCTGTGAACTGAGGTCAGGTGCCACCAGGAGTAGCTCTGAGGCCGCTTAGCTAAAGCTCCAAGGCCCCCTAGAATTATTGCCACCAGCCGGCTGCCCATTAGGCCCAGGTATCAAAAGAGCTTCCTTAGTTGTGTGGGCTGGGCTGGTTGACCCAGCGTATAGAGTGCCATTGGTGATGCAGACTTAGCTGGACAAGGTGAAGTTCAAGAAAGTCATGAGGCACAACCAGTGGTTTTTACAGTTCATGCAGGTTCAGTTCTCACCCCAGTGCCCAGTCAGCGACCACCTTGCTTGGCACTTTGAGAACACCGCAGCCAGCCACTGTGTGCCTCAGGCTCACAAGTTTCTAAAAGCTGCCCGAGAGCGACTGTGGTATGGATTTTGGGTCACTGTCAGACGTTGTGGAAACCCGCCTTCATGGCGCAGAGCCTTGTGCTGGGGAGCCCAGTATTGGGGGGGCCCAGTGTTGGTCTGAGACCCCTCCTTCAAGGGGAACCCTAGCACTGAGGTGTTCCTCCTTGTGTTCAACCGCTACCTGTGAGTTTGGAGTCAGCTTGCTCTACGTCTCTATATCACCTCCCAGTCTAACTGTGGCCTCTTCTTTATATCCTTCGTTATAGGGATTCCATTCAGTTAGTCTTCAGATGATTTTGGGGCTGATTGTTCTATAATTCATCTGTGATTTGGTGTGATCCTGAAATGCAGTAGGCATAGCATTTACCTAATCTGCTACCTTGAATGGTTTTTAAAACTTGTTATAAAACTGCAAATAATGCATAGGTGTGGGAAGGGTAGCAGAAAAGAAATGTACAGTGTGTTTCCTATTCTAATTGCCTCATATCAAATGTGCTCTTCTGTTTTAAAAGCCTATACATCACAAGCACTAAATTAATCAGCCTCACCAAAGACAGGAAGGAAATCGGAAGTTACTTCAACGTTAAGAGCTTTGAGGTTTGATTAGTCATTCAGACCCAGCTGGGGAATTTTTAGAATAAAACCTTAAAGAAATATTGTGAATATGTAACATCTGTCTATTACTCTCACCCCCTCCTCAAAACACACACACACACACACACACACACAGACCCTGAGTCATACTTTACCTGTTCTTAATTTCCACAGTCAGAACCCAGAAATCCTTAATTTCTGGACATAGAAGGCACCTTTATAAAGACATTATTATATGTCTTTTAAAATTATCTTTGCATAAATTGTTTTAAAAAATAAATTTCAATAGAAATCTTTGATTCAATGATTCTATAAAGACACACACAGCCTAAAAATATACACATATTTTTCTTTTCTTTAATTAAAATGCACAGATGAACTTGAAGAATACACTTTATTTAGTCAGGATTCCCATCAACTTATTTATATTTTTATCTTTGCTGCCTCAAGAATAAAAAAAAAAAAAAAGTGCAGAACTATTTGAATATATTACTGAATCATAGAAGCTTTTCTATTACTTTATGAAATAGATCTTTTGCTTCCCAAGTAGTCCATTTGTGAAATTCTTTCTCTTAAAAGATACAGCAGTGACCTTGAACCTACATTAAAATCCTATAAACAGAAGTGGGTTTTTGTCTGTTGAGATGTATATTCATTTTGGTGCTTTAGAAATCCAGGGGTGGCTGTCTTCAGTAGTTGCATTATTTTGTGTATAATAAAGTGTTTGAAAAATCATTTCTAATGACAGAATAGCCATTAAAATGGGTTTTTTCCATGTGGGATAATTTCAGCAGAGAACACTGTGGGTTTTTTGATTGGATATAGTTATAATAACATGAACACATATATTTTTGCTTTATCTTTTGTTATCTACATAGTTATTACATTGATTTGTGTGAATTTACTGCCTTTTATACTCATATAATTAGAGAGCTGAAAATCAAGTCAAAGGAACAAACTGGAAAAATTCTATGCAATATAGTCATTTACATCAGTTGATGCTTAGATTGTTGAGCTACATTCTTTTCTTTCCCCTTTGTATGTGAATTTTACAGAATATCTTGAGTGGCGAAGTGTTTTTTTCAGTTTCATTAATGTGTATTTGACATATAACATTGTATAACTTTAAAGTGTACAATGTGATGATTTGATACATGAATATATTGTAAAATATTTACCACAATAAGGTTTATTAACATGTCCTCTGCCTTACGTAATTACCACCTTGTTGGTGGGGTTGCAATGGTAGTTTATATTGTTATGGTTAAAGCTCTGCTCTCATAGTAACCTTCAAGTATACAATCCAGTATATTTAACTATAGTCACCATACTGTACATTACTAAAGCTATGACCAACATCTCCCAATTTCCACCACCCTCAGGCACTGCAACCACTATTGTATTGGGCAGACATTTTACACTTGATCTTAGCCAAAAGGCCGAGAAGCGATGGGCAGACATTAAAAAAAAAAAAAATTTAGAGTTACGTATGTTTCGTGTTGGCGTAGGTTTGCTGCTGTTTTATCAGAGAGTACTTCAAAGGTCATCTAGTCTCGAAGGAGAATGTGGAGACTGAGAAGCAGAAGTAGCCAACTCTTAGGAGTCATCCTTGAGAAGGTGTGGAACACATTCCTGTTTGAAAATATCTTTTTTTTTTTTTTTTTCTCTTCTATTTTTTTTATTTTTTATT
>PVKE010014091.1:0-35494 GCA_004027555.1 Craseonycteris thonglongyai | reverse complement strand
TATATAGTGTCTTCTGATCAGGGTTTTGCTTTATAGATTAAAAAAAAATTGGGGTAACGGGTCAGTGACATCATACAAGTTTCAGATGTACAATTCTATAATACATCATCTATATATGGCAGTGTGCATTCACCACCCAGAGTCTAGTCGCCTTCTGACACTATTTATTAGACCCTGTTGCAGAGGACTGTGTCCAAGGAAACTCGTGCAGCACACCGAGATCAAGGAGAACACAGCTTTATTACGCCGGCGGGCCCAGTGGGATAATTCCCAAAGACTGAGCCCTGACCAACAGGGGACTTTTAACTTTTATAGGGCCTATCATGGGGCTTGGGGATTGGTTAGCTTGTGTAGGGCAATATCATGGGGCTCAGGGATTGGTTAGTTTGAAAGGATGTCAGTGGGAAAGTCCCCGCCCTCAGGGTTCGCCATTTTGGATGGGGGGAGAGGGGCGGGGAGGCACAGTTTTAGTTCAGGCGGTGAATTTCCTTATATGGAATTTTCCCTATCATTCCCCCCTTTGATGCCCCTGTATCTACTATAGGGTATCATCATCATCCAGGTTAGGTTTCCCCAGCGGTTGGTACCCCTGTAGGGCTAGGATATGGGCTGTTGTCTTTCTGGCCACTGTGGCTTTTATTAGGTTTGTTATTGACCTTATGACCAGAGGAAGAAGACATGGAAGCAGGAAACAAACATTAAGTATTACTGCCTGTGTCCAAACAAGCCTTTAGCCATCCTATAGCTCTTTTCAGTGGTAGACCCAGTGTAGTATGTCTGTATGTACCCTGCAGAGCATGTGGGGACCATGCCTGATATAGACAAAGGCATCCAGAGCAGCCCTACAAACATCCAATAATATATCCTGTGCATAATATGTAGCAGAGGGCAATTAAGGAGTGTTCTATTGGGCTCCAATTGGGTGGGGCAACAACAGCCAGGCCTGTCGCTAGTAGGGCGATGAGGGGAACTGTCACTATGAGAAACAACACATTGCAAACCATCCAGGGACCAACAAAGTGGTGTCCTCAGGCTTCAGCCATTCATTGACTGGTCAGCCCTGGAGTGACCAGAGCAGGGCAGTCGTCCTTCTGTCTCTGCAGGGTGCATCATAAGGGCTCTGCCTGGTGGGTGGTCATCTTCTATATTTCGGGTCCCCAATCAGTGGCTGTCTTCTTTACCCTGGTGTGGCGTATTTACAGAGTGATGCCTGCTACTTTAGAGTTTTGTTTGGTTTTTTTTTAACTGATTGTCTTGTTTTACAATTTTCCTAAAGTATAAGCTATTGGTAAGAAACAGGCTGAATATCAGCCCAAGTCTAGGGGCTCTATTATCTCTACAATTGAGCAAGTTCTAGAAAATAGGTCCAGAGTGAGCAGCCGAGACAGAGTAAATAACTCTATTATTAGTCATAAAATTAAGAGGCTTATCTGCCACATCAAGGGCCACTCATGTTCCCCCCCCCCCATTCTTATAGTGGTCTTTTTGGGAGTTGCTTGGCATCTCAGACTCTGTCAGTCAACCATAGACATTTGTGGAGGAGTTGGTCCCTGTTCCCTTCAAAACAGGGGACAATCCCCCCTTCCAATGCCTTTTTGTTTTACACAAGGGCATGGCTGCTTTAGATGAGCAGGGCCCTCCTTATTCCAGAGGTCTGGGCTTTTGCACCCAAAGCAGGCTCCTTTATTTAGTGTTCCTCTTCTGGGGTTGCTGGGGTGGCCCTGAGGTGACAGGTTTTGGCCCATCTATTACTGTGACCAAAAGTATGGCCTTTCTTTGATCTTGTCTCTGGTCTCATTCTTCTCTTTTCTAGTTACCCCTGCTTTTAGTTACTAAAGACATTGAAATAAATTTCCTGGCCTTCCTTAAGATTTGAAACTTCTCATTAGGAATGTAACTAACAATGGGTTAGAATAATTGTATACCCTGCCAGATGAGGAAAAACATCAAGCCTAATATAAAACATAAAAAATCATTTTGATAAGGTATAGACTCTGTTTTTCCTCAGGTATAAAATCTTCCTATCCCAGTAGCAGACCAGCAGTCCAAAAACACTTGCCTATCTAGCATTTCAATCTTGTCCATCCTAACCATACATAAAAATTTTCTTCACAAACCTTCCACAACTTTCTAGTTTCTCTCTGAGCTTGTCTCCTTTTACTAAATAACCAACCTGACAAACTTTTTCTTTTAATTCCTTCAAAATGCATTTCCATGCCTTATTCTTTCTCAAAACATACATATTTAATTACATGCAAAATCTTATCAATCAGCATCTATAACCCTCTGAATCTTAGTTTTTACTGACAATTGAAAAGCAAAAGTTAGCATTTCCATTGGTAAATTTATAAACACACTTTGTAACTTTTAGAAGCATAAGTTTTGTTGCTAATATCTCATAACATTTTGGAAGATGTTTATAACTTTATCTTTTAGACATTGGTGAAAACAGGAGTTTAAAACTCAAACTAGTCTTAGTAAACATCTTCCTAGATCATATGATCCTGAAAAGAGCTTGGGTTAATTTTTATTTATTTAAGCCATTAATTTTTTAAAGCCAATTAAACATATCTGGCAGCATTCTCTGAGGGCAAAGATACCGTTCCATATACAAATCGTATATAGATATTAGATCATATACAAAAATAGAAGTGTCAACAATTGCAAAGATGAGATTTCCCTGCAGTTTCACAGAGCCCAAAACAAAAGGGGGGGGCGTGAGGTGGGGAGGAGCCTTGCCTTGGCATCCCCTGTCCCAGGTTTTCCTTTAGATCCCAAGGTTACATATACATTCCCCACACATGGGTCAGAGGCCCCAGGGTCACATCTGCATTTTTATTTTTATTTTTTTTGGAGATGGGTGTCTTGGTTACCCAGGCCTCCCTAACTGCTTAAGTTTGCTGTGAATTTTCAATCCCCCAGCTTAAAGTCCCAAGATACGAATTGGTTCCTTTGAATTGCCCTGGGAAGTGAAGGTGCTTGTATCCCAAATACCTCTGATATTTTTATTTCTAAATCCAAAAATTTTTTAGAGCGTTTGATCCCTAAGGAGAGTCAAGAAAACTGCATTTGCCAAATTGCATAAACTGTCTATTGGAGAGGGTCCAGATTTCCACTGTTAAGGCTGAAGGGTGTGATGGTGGGAGGAGAAAAACTCAACAGAGGACAAATAGCCCCAGGTACCTTCCTGAAGATATTTCCATTGCTGAAGCCTGCAAGGACCCTCCGCCCCACCCTGAGGGGGCCTGGACCCAACACCAGACCATCCGTGAAACTTGTTCAAACCAGATGCCATCGCCCTCTGACACATTCTCCCCCTCCTCTGGTTTTCCCGACACCGCCTATCAAAACGTTTTTCCAACCCCCAGAAGTCATGATGCCATATTTTAGAGTTAGCCCAGCCATTTTCGGCCATTTCTAATAAACTCACTCTCTTAAGCCAGAACAGTTAGGCTAAGGTGACCAGACGTCCCGCTTTTGGTGGAACAGTCCCGATTTTTAACAATTTGACCTGCGTCCCGCGGCGTTTTAAAAAAGTCCCAATTTTTGGAAAGAATGCACGACAAGCTAGGGAACGGCGGGAGATAGACCAAATTTTTAATCAAGAACCCCCTCCCCCCCGGTCAATGGTGTCCCGCTTTACCAATGTTAAAATCTGGTCACCTTAAGTTAGGCGTGTTCTTTTGGCAAACTTTATATTTGTGCCCTGGCACCCAAGTAATTCAACGAGACTCAAGGAGGACCGGATCCAAGGTTCCTTAAACCCTTTCAATTGAGGATTCAAATGCTGAGGGAGGCCTGGGTGGTAGCAGAAAAGGTGGTACAAGAGGAGGGGCTCACTTATGCCCTGAGACCCACTCCAAAGGCCCCCACAGACCGTCAACCCACCCAGTAGGAAGAGAGCCTGGTGCCTGAAACAAAAGGGACGAATTTGCGCTAGGAAGGCTATTAATTCCTGTAAGGGGGGGGTGGGGAACAAGCATAGACTCCCTCAAAGAATTCATAGGCCCAACACCTCAGACAGAGAGACCTCCCCACCCCCCACATGAAGACTCCTGGAAACTTCCCTGTGTGTTCCCTCCCTTCATAGGAACCGCAAGACAGACAAAGGGTGGGAGGCTTCTATTTGAGACCCAGACAGATGCCTGCCTGGCTGCGTCCCTTAAGGGAGCTTAGGCGCGTCTTGGCTAAAGTGTACCAGTATAAAACCCAGGCCAGGTCACACTCCACGCGGGAGGCGAATCACCATTATGCCATATGATGTCACGACGGAACCGCAGGGGAGGGCCCACTCGGATCCCGTAGCCTTTCAGCGGTGGAACCACAGATTTGTACCTGACCAGAGGACCGAGTCAGGCCGCTTTCTCACACTCACACCAGAGGTTAAAATAGTGCCTTCCCCCCTGGGAAGGTCTTCCAGTGCCTTTCTCACTCTGGGAAGTTCTTTGGGAGGTGATCAGGCTCCCCTTCTGCCCTAAAGGCAAGACTGACTCAGACAGAAGCTCTTCCCAGGGAGGCGGGGAGGGGGCTTACCTTATCTGACGGACGACCAGGGCTGGCAGTCCAAATGAGATCATGTCCGGGAAAGATACCGATCCAGGGTCCCCTGAAATCAGCAGGGTGCGCCTACCCTTCTCAGGTCTCCTCATCTTCCCACGACCCGCCTCTGTTCCACCCCGGTGGCAAGGGCCAGCGCAGTTGGGTTTCCTAGTCAGGGAACCAAAATGTTGCAGAAGACCGTGTCCGAGGATACTCAAGCGGCACACGGAGATCAGGGAGAACATAGCTTTATTACGCCAGCAGGCCCAGCGGGATAATTCCCGAAGACTGAGCCTCGACCATCGGGGAACTTTAGTTTTTATAGGGCCTATCATGGGGCTTGGGGATTGGTTAGCTTGTGTAGGGCGATATCGTGGGGCTCAGGGATTGGTTAGTTTGAAAGGATGTCGGCAGGAAAGTCCCAGCCCTCGGGGGTCGCCATTTTGGGCGGTGATGGGGGGAGGGGGCACCTTTTTAGCTCAGACGGTGAATTTCCTTATATTAAGGTGACTAGATTTTAACATTGATAAAGCGGGACACCATTAACTGGGGGAGAGGGGGGTTTTGATTAAAAATTTGGACTATCTCTCGCCGTTCCCTAGCCTGTGCATTCTTTCCAAAAATCAGGACTTTTTTGAAACGCTGCGGGACACGGAACAAACTGTTAAAAATCGGGACGTCTGGTCACCTTACTTATATGGCATTTTCCCTATCAGCCCCATCCCCCCCACCCCCCATTTTTTAACTCTTCCACCAATGTTTTGAGGTTAGTGAAAATGTTATTACATGAAGACAATGAAAACAATTTGTGAGAACCAAGGTTCTTCAGGGTCTTAGCCATGTATGAGGGTGATGTGAAAGCCATTGGTGGTTTCTCAGAGTGTATGTGGTGTGGCCTTCTCCCACTCCCCATAATGACAAAAGAATTGCCTTAGAAAGTCAAAAGCAGCACTTGGTAAGAAATTTCAGTGTTTTCTTTTAGACTCAATTTACTGTATTTTTCCATGTATGTGATGCCCCCATGTATAAGATGACCCGTACTTTTCTAATCCAACGTTAAGAATTTAATACACATGTTACTCCCATGTATAAGATGACTCCAAATTTGGGGTCTAACAATTTTAGACAAAAGTATCATCTTACACACGGAAAAATATAGTAGTCCCACATTATTGTTCTTTTACTGTGTGTAAGACACCATCTAGCTGCTACCAGAGGAGGAAAAAGTAGAATAGGTCAGTCTCCCTGCCTCCTATCTCTCCCCCATTTTTTCTCATTTTCTACTTCAGTGTCAGAGTTTATAGCTGCCTAAAAACCTGTCTGGTCCTGTTTGATTCCTCTACCTATGTGTTAAGTTCAAATTCCTGAGTCTTACAGATAAAACCTTTCTAGTCTGGCTGACTCTAGCTTTTCTTACTCCTGAACCATACATCCCATAGAAGCCCACTTTTCCCAGAATGCATGGGTACTATACAAGTTCCTTCTTTGTAGAATGACCTCACCCTTCCTTTCCTGTCTCCCACAGTAGTGTCTTCACAACCTTCCTGTCTTCTTTGCTGCTGCTAACAAGAGAGACGGAGACTGAATCATCCCTATTTCACAGGGCCTGGCCAAACTGGTTCTTAAATGTTATTTTGAATGAATAAGGCAGAATACCTGCTTACGAGACCTTACAGTCTAATTGGGAGGGGGGAGACATTTAAAGGACTGAAAATCATTAATGTATGGCTGAATGGAAAACAGTGTATATAATTCTGCTAAATTATGTCACTTCTCTTGACTAGTTATGGTACAAATATGTATCTGTCTGGTTTTAATCAACCATATAGCTTAGTGTGTTGTTTTCTGTGCTGCTATCCTTTGTTCAGGAAAGCTCCAAGAAGAGTGCCTGTGAATAGAGGGCTAATGTGTGGTGATACAGGACAGAAATACGAGTCAATTAGTGATGAAAATGAGAAAGTGAACTGTTCTACATTTTAGGCACAGTCATGTCAAATTTTTTTTAAATATTCCCTCTGCATTGTGAGCCCTCCAGGCATTCTGTTTTCTTATCTAGCTGACTGTGTCTTTGATTAGCATGTCATAGACGGAGGTCCTTCTAACTCAGTTGCCTTTTGTAATATCTGTAAGAAGATGCTCATTTTGGAATTAAAATATTATAGTTTCCTCTACTTTCACTTCAATTTCTTTAGCTTACCAAACAATAAGGTTATTATCTGTTACATTTTAAATTCAAGAATCAGTTTACCTCCTGAATAAATATAAGGAGAAGAGGAAAAAGGCAAATTATTTTATTTATTCTTATAGTAAATGTAGTTTTATTATAATTCATAAAATGTCACTGGGGGGGAAGCCGGGATGGCTCAGTGGGTTGAGCACTCACTTTGCAGCGCCGGGGACCAAGGATCGAATCCAGGCCCTGGCCCGTGCGGAACCATGTGCTGAACTGGGAGCTCCCCTGGTTCAATTCTCTCTCTCTCTCTGTATCTCTCTTCTGTCAAAATAAATAAGTAAATAAATAAATATTTTAAAATATATATATTAAAAAAAAATTCTTTAAAAAAGAAATGTCACTGGGAACTCCTATGTTTTTTGTTTTATGTATGTTTTAAATGAAAGCGTCTTGTGATGGAAGCAATGAAAATTTTGCTGATGGTTAACTCAGGTTTTGTCTGAAGATATCTTTATTTCATTGATTCTTGAAAGCCATTTTTGTGTGGTAGAGAATTCTGGGTGAGAAGGTACGTACTTCATTGTCTTCTGACTTCCATTGTTGCTTTTGATAAGTCAGGGATCAGTACTAGGAAAGTAATCTTCCCTTTTTCTGTGCCTGCTTTTAAGATTTTTTTATCTTTCATTTTCTGCAGTCTCACTGTGATATAGCCAGGTATGTAGTTCTTTATTTATGCTCTTGGGATTTTTGAATTTATGAATTGAGGTTTTTCATCACTTCTTGAAAATCCCCAGCCAGGATCTCTTTTCATTGTCACCTTTGCCCTCCCTATTCTCTCTTTCTTGCTTTCTAGGACTCCAGTCCTACTTAAATTGGAGTTTCTTGCTATAACAGTTTATTCTGATTTTCTTTTTCTAGCTTCTTTAACATATAAAGCTAGAGTTTCCATTTACAACTCTTAATGCACAATTTTTTCTTAAATGTGACATTTTATAGATAACTATCTTGACCTCCGATAATTTAATACATTTTAAGAGATGTGAATTTGTTGTTTTGTACATTTTATCAACATAAGCTAGCTAATTGAGACTGTTTTTCCCAGAGTTCCTATATAATCTTTTCCTATCACTTTTACTTCATTAATTTTTTTTTTTAGATTTATTTTTATTGTTTTTGACAGAGAGAGAGAGACAGAGACAGAGAAAAGGGGGAGGGCCCAGAACAGTCTTCATCATCGGTTTTTCCACATAGTTTCATTCCACAGGTGGGTGGGGCTGCACAGGGCAGGAACTGGGCTGGGGTCTCACCCCTGTGAGAACTGAACTGGGGGCACTCCCCAGTTCAGCATGTGGGTCAGCATGGGCCGGGGCAGGGGCCTGGGCCAGGATTTGATCCTCGGTCCCCAGGTCTGCAAAGTAAGCGCTTAACCCACTGAGCCATTCTTCATTAATTTTGTTTAATGTAATTGGAAACATACCCTATTAAATAGCTTGAGTTGAACATTTTAATCCAGATTGGTTTGAGGATGCTCTTTGGACATTCACATACACACACACACACACACACACACACACACACACAAATACTTTAAACATTATTATAGTTTTTCTTAGTAACTTTAGTTTATTAATGACTCTTGAGAAATTGTAGAAGTTCAGCTTATATTAGTTTGTCGTTATTGATTTTTTTTAGTTTTAATGTGGTTGCATAGTGGTGGGTCTTCAGACTACTTTTACAGCATTGGATATCAACTCTTAGAAAAATGACTCAAGTTTAATTTTTCAGATATGCCTCCATTATGCTCTTTACATTAGAAAAATAGAGAAAAAAGTTTTATCACCTAAATTTTCTTGTAAGTACTGCTTTAGTTGAATTCCACAAAATTTGATATATTAACTTCTAAATTTTCTTTCATTTCAAATTGTTCTTTAATTTCTCTTAAGACCTTTCCTTTTACCCCTGGCTTATTTAGAAATGTGGTGTTTACTATTTATGTGTTTGTAGATTTTCCTGTGTCCTTTTTGTATTGCTTTCTAGTTTAATTTCATTATGATCTGAGAACATGCATTGTACAATTTTAGTTCTTTTAAGTTTGTTAAGATTTGTTTAATGAATGTTCCATGTGTACTGGAAAGAATGTGTATGCTGCAGTGGCTGTGTGCAGCATTCTATAAATGTCAGTTTGATACAGGTAGTTGATAGTCCTTCCATATCCTTGATGATTTTCTGTCTACTAGTTCTATAGATTACTGAGAGGAGTATTGAAGTCTCCAGCTATAATTTCGGATTTTTCTGTTTCTCTTTTCAGTTCTGTCAGTTTTTGCTTCATGTGTTTTGAAGCTCTTGTTATGTGCATATACATTTAGGATTATTATGTCTTTTCAAATTAACCCATTTATCATTATATAATGTACCTTTTTATTCCCTGTAATTTTTTTTGTTCTGAAGTCTGCTTTGTCTAATTTTAAGATAGCCATTCCAGCTTTCTTATGATTAGTGTTGCAGGGTTTATCATGCTCCCCTAAGTGAGTTGTGATTTTCCTGGTTCTTTGTATGCTGGGTCATTTTTTATTATATCCTGCATATTTTGAATATTGTGTTAATGAGACTGCATCTTGTTTAAATCCTGTGGCAGATGTGTTTGTTTAGCAGGCATTGAATTGACTTAGTGGGTTCAGGGCATGTGTACTGACCACCCTTTTGTGTGTCTTGGTTTCAGTGTCAGTTCAATTTTCATAACTTACGCAGGGGTATTTGCATCTGACCTACCTGTGTGTCATTAGTGACCATGTGGATCTCAATCAGTGGTTTACCCCATAGCTTAGGTGTGCAAACACCTATACTTGAAATTCATTCATAGTAGTCCAGAGCCCAGGCTTGAGCTTGTTTTGGCCCCCCAGCTGACAATAACAAAGCTATACTGTTGTCTGAACCCCTCCCTACAGTGTGCTGCCTGTTGTGGACCCAAACTAAGAGACGGTTCTCCAGGACCCCATCCTTGGCAATGAACAGATTCCAGTCATCCCCCAGACCCTAAAAAGTCACCTCTCATCAAGTGACTCCAGGGCAAAAGTAACTGGGTCTCTGGGTTCAATCTAGGCTCAACTACTGTCTTGGATCTGGGCTCGGTGTATTTCCACTACCTTGTTAGCTAGCTATTTGGTGCTCATAGGAAGATAAAGTTTGTAATTCCCTTCAACTTTTATTTTCAGCAGACAGATTTACCTTATCTACCATTATCAGGAGCTGGAAATAATTATAATTTTTAACATTTTCAGTTTGTGAATTAGAGGTTATGGACTGCATTGTGTCCCCCCACCGGTGGGTCAGATACAAAGTTGAAGTCCTAACCCCCCAATACCTCAGAATATGATCCCATTTGGAAATAGGGTCATTACAGATGTAATTAGTCCAGATGAGGTCATAATGAAGTCAGGTGGACCCCTAATCCAGTATGATGGGGGTCCTTACCAATACAGGAAATTTGGACACAGCATGAAGCAGGGGGATGCGATGTGAACATGAAGGTAGAGATTGTGTGACATATCAGTCAGCTAAGGAACCCCAGAGATTGCCAGCAAACCACCAGAAGCTGGGAGAGAGGCCTGAAGCACATTCTCCTTCACAGCCTATGAAAGGAACCAACCCTGCTGTCACCTTGATGTCCAACTTACACAGGCTCCAGAAGTGAGAGACAGATTTTCTGTTCTTAAGCCACCCCACACCTGGTGCTTGTTATGGCAGTCCTAGCAAATTGTGAAAAGGTGTTAATTTCTCTAAGTTGAGATCGTTAAGAAAACATATTCTTTTAGGTCCTGAAGATAACTTTAAGTACCTAGCCTAATGCCTGTACATAATAGGGAGGCACTTGATAAGCATTTATAGCTCTTTCTACTATAATGAAATATTTATGTTCCTCAAAAACCTTGCATTCTGCAAATAATGCACTAAAAATAGCGTCTCGGGGAAAATAAGATTGTGGCAGATCTGTCAAAATCTATGCAACTTGGTAACTACTAGCAAAAGCAATAATTGTACCTGAAACACCTGGCCAGACATTTCAGTGTGGATGAATGTTGCTAAAATTGTTAATAAGACGTATAAAACCAGCAAAGAGGAAATCGTGTCAGTATTTGAGTTGGTACCTGGCTGGTGGGTGTTGAGACAAGTAGAAATGAAGTTCTGATGTTACAGTGGGCACGGACAAGAGCCAGTGCTGAGGGAGACCCCTGCCGGATGTGGGTGCTGCCAGCAGGGGTGTGAGACTCAGATGCAGGCACTCTCGTACCGCTTTCTGGAAATACAGTTCTGGCTAAGGCCAAATTAGGTGAGGACTTTTTTTTTTCCTTGCCTACAATTTAAAATAATTCCATTTCCTCCACTTTGCTTTGGAAACTCACAGATGAATCACTGAGACTCCCATGCCATAACAGTGGCTTTCCCACTTAACAATCTAACATGAGCTCAATCTGTGTTAGAGAAACTCCCAGCAAGATACATGGTATTTGAATTGAGTTGAATTTCCTTTTCTGCTCTTCAGATTCACCTATTAGTTTCCTGAGCAGCTGCTTCTGTTAAATTTAAGTGACTTAAAAGACTAATTTAGTCAGAGCTATGTTAAAAATTACTTGTGGAGTTATTTAAAAATTAAGTTGCCAAATATTACCCTAAACATGTTCAGTTTCAATATTTTCAATTAATAGAAGATATTCGCTTTATGATTTATAAAGCTGTCCATTGTTCTTGTTTTCCTTTCTTGCAAAAGAGATTGCTTATGAATTTTTACTTTGACCCTCCTTGTATTTCTAGTATTTTTAGTTTGCTATCCTGAAATATTTAAGGTTACTTTTAAGTAACAGTGGATTTTAATTTTGAGATATATACAAGGGCTGTACAGAAAGTATCCAGCCATGTCACTGTTCTTGTTATATTGACAATGGCTGGATTTTTTCCAGACAGTCTTCATATATAGTTTCAAGTAACTTCTATCTTTCAGGTCTTGTTAATCTTGTGCATAAATTTCAGCTGAGCCATTTTTAATGAAACTTACAATTTGACTTCTGTTATTTTTGAAAATTCAAATTAATGTGTTAAAAATACAGAAAGTATTTATCAAAGCTTTAATATTTAGACTGAAAAACTTAATTTTAGCAAATTATTTATAATCCATTCATAATTGAAAATTTTATTTATCACTTCAACCTGAGGATATATACTTGGCTTAAAAAAAATGAAACATACATACAAAAGTATATATATATATATACATACATACTTTGGACTGGATGACTTTTTCTGAATTCAAAAACAAGTCTTAAAGAGCAGCCCCTCTATATGAGGACAGAAGAAATTATAAAGTACGTTTAGCTTGGCATAAAATATTTTTGCATGAGAATTTTAGGAATGAAACTGCAAAAACCTAAGGATTTGGGTGCTGTTTCTGTAGGGCTCTGGCAATTTGGTAATAATTTAATGCCATTATAGAGTGGTGGCTTTGTTGCATTTTATTGAATTTTTGGCAGCTAGAGCTGAAGACAGAGTAGGGAGAGTGGCTTTGAAATGGGAAGAATGGAAATTTGACAGTTATCAAGAATGCCAGGCTGACGGCAACTTTAAATTTGATTAATTAATTTATAATTCATTTTGGAAATGTTTTCTGAATCTAGGGTTTTCTGGAATTACAAAAGCTTCTTTCAATTCTGCAAGTAAAAAGAAGGGAGTTTATAGCGTAGAACATGCATTCTCTCCTCTCCTTTTATGAACTGGGTAAGATTGGAATACCACATTTGCGACATTGTTCCTTCATTCTACTCTTGTTGCTTCCTCGGTGTCTGTCTGATGGATGGTGTGGTATGAGCTGTGGGAGTGAAACGTTCTGCTGTGAGTCTGTGTATAGTATCCAAGGTGTGGGTAATATCAGACCCATCAGTCGTAGAAAGAGGACTATACAGTGCATTCTTTTTATTCCTGGTATCTGTCCTAGAACATTACTAGAAGCCTGAATTAGTGACTACTGAACTGTTTATTGCTTCTAAGAC
This sequence comes from Craseonycteris thonglongyai, assembly GCA_004027555.1. Classification (NCBI taxonomy): domain Eukaryota; kingdom Metazoa; phylum Chordata; class Mammalia; order Chiroptera; family Craseonycteridae; genus Craseonycteris; species Craseonycteris thonglongyai. The sequence continues at coordinate 22,744 of PVKE010014091.1, read as the reverse complement.
ATGCAGGATTTGGTTCTTGTGAGCCTCTGGCCACATTTTCATCAGCTGATCAATAATACATAAGCTTGTTTCATGTATGCTTCTGTTTAAAGACATCTTATTTAATATATATTGCTGATTCATTAACATTGAACTCATGGCCAACAGCACTGTAAGTCATTCCTGGTTAAAGCTTATCTAACACACACATATGGCACATCACAGCCTTCATGAGTTTAGGAGTAGATAGCACTTCAATATTATACAGTAGACTCCCAGTTAACCGGAACTCAAGCAACTGGCACACTCAAGCAACGGCACAAAAAATCTTTTTAAAGACTAATTTTTTTTGTGCCGGTTGTTTCAGAGTTTTGCTGGTTGCTTGAGAGAGTGCTAGGTACATTTATCCAGTACCTACCAATACCCATGGAGGCTATTTCAAATAGCAACCTTACCAACAAAAAGCATCGAAATTTAAAAAGATGGCCCTAAGTAGACATCAAAATGGACAGTTGTGTATGTAACATGAGAGTTGAAACAAGAAGGTAAAATGTTACCTTGTCCACCTACAGCTGGGAATGTGTACACTGGGTGAGGGTGACTCAGGTTTTTTGTCGCTCTGCACATGTCTATGAACAACCAGGAAACAACATAAATAAGCATTGATTTTGGGGTTACAAGTAAATTTTAACAAGTAGGCAAATTAACAAATACAGAACCCATAAATAATATGGATCAGCTATACTTAAAAGACTAGTATTGGGGATGCTGGAATGGCTCAGCTGGTTGAGCATGTATCTTGTGGCCTCAGGGTCCAGGGATCAAGTCCCAGCCCCAGCCCTTGTGGGCCCCTATGCTAAACTGTCGTGTGCTCCCAGTTTGGTTCTCACTGAGGCATGCCTCCCATACGGGAGGCCCCTGACCAGTTTCTGCCCTATGCAGTCTTGCGCCAACCTGTGAAATGAAAACTGTGTGGAAGGCTGGTGATGTGTGGCTGTGGTGACTGCTCTGGGCACTCCCCCTTCTCTCTGTCTCTCTCTGTCTGTCGCTCTCTCTCTCTATCAAGAATGATAGAAATGAATCTAAAAAAAAAAAGACGAGTATTGAGGTTCTGACCCCACCACTGAAGACTTATTATCTTAAGCAAGTTACTTAACTTTTCTAGGTCTATTTCCATGTTTATAAAATGAGGGTAAATATTACATACATCAGAAGTTTGCAAATTTAAATGAGTCACATTGTCAGACATACAGTTAGTTTTTGATAAGTGGCAGTGGTATTAGTAGTGATCATTAAGATAAGTTAATAATAATAGAACTATTTTTTTTAATTTATTGGGGTGACATTGGTTGATAACAGTTACATAGGTTCCAGGTGTACAATTCTACATTACATTGTCTATGTATTGCATTATGTGCTCACCACCCAGAATCAGCTCTCTTTCCATCACCATATATTTGATGCCCCCTACCTCGCCCCCCTCCCAAGCTACCCCCTTACCCTCAGGTAACCATTAAACTATTGACTGTGTCCATGAGTTTTTTTGCTTCTTTGTTACTTTCAGTTTTATTTTCCACCTACGAGTGAGGTCATATGTTTCTTGATTCTTTCAGTCTGACTTATTTCACTTAAGATGTTTTCATGGTTCATCCATGTTGTCACAAATTGCTGTATTTCATCTTTTCTTATTGCTGAGTAGTATTCCCTTTTGTAAATGTACCACAACTTCTTTATCCAGTCGTCTATCAAAGGACACTTTGGTTGTTTCCACGACTTGGCCACCATAAACAGTGCTGTGATAAACATTGGGGTACATATATCTTTGCGAATTAAGGTTTTCAGGTTTTTTGGGGTAGAACTATCTTTATTGAGTGCCTATTCTGATGTACACAGTCACCCTAAAAAGTAAGTATCACGTTTGTGGTATAGGTGAGAAAATTAAGGTCTAGAGAGAGGTCAAGTAGTTTGTTTCATGTTACCCATCTGATAAAAACTGAGCTAGAATTTAAACCCAGGCCTTTGTAATTTCAAAATCCATGTAAAGGGTGTCCTAAAATTCACACAAGATTTGAATTTTGCGTCATTTCTGCGGTAAAGTGTTGCCAACAACAAAAAAACAACAACAGCGTGACAGCTGACAGTTCAGGGTTATTAAAAATGGAGCGCTACACAAAAGAACAACACGTTTTCATTGTTGAGCAATGAAAATTTACAATTTTTAATTATAAACCTGTGTTTTCTATCAAAATTACTTATTGCGTGAATTTTGGGTCACCCTTTACGTCTTTTGACCTGCTGTAGCGAGAAGAGATTATATATGACTTCAGGTCCCCAGTAATACAGTTGGGATCCATACATCCTAGTGAGGGCAGAAGGTAATTAGGCAATGAGGAATGGGTTATGAGAGAGGGAGGTTATACTGATAGTAGTCACCAAATGATCCAGGTGACAAGTCTGGGGATGCAAAGGCAAAGAAATATCGTAACTTAGATGGGGGAGAAGCCAAGTGTGGCTAGAAACAATAGAAGCTGTAGTTAGGGTTTAGCTGGGACAAGGACCTGGACAAGGAACATTTTGTATTTGAGGGAGGTGATGGATTTGAGACTCTTTAGCAATACCTTGCTCATTTTTCTAACTGTCCAAAACTGTACTTAAAAAGAACAGCACTTAAAAATCACTTTTCTCTTTGTATTTCTTTTATGTCTTCACATGGACAGGCAAGTAGTGTTCTGTGAAAGTACGTTGTTTCTCAAGTGCTCCAAGTGACTGACTTTCTAGTGTTATTTTCTTCAATCTTATTCCAGAGGTGGGTCCTTTCTTTGGGTGCTTTTGGAGGCTTCTCATACTCAAAGGGTTAGAGATTGTAGGTGGAGGGAGCCTCCCAGTTCTCATGGAACCCTGGTGTCTAGAGTGTTGGTAATGAAGGCCTCCCCAAGGGCACTTTGCTCTCTCCCCTCCCAACAGTGGCGTAGAGGTTTTTCTGAGTCAAGCTGAGCAGTGTGTTGTGAATGCCCAAACTCTCAGATAGGACCTGGAAGTTTTCTATCATTTTCTGCTGGTAGTCTGCACATACTTTTTCATAGACTACCATATAGCACCTTGAGAGGAATGCTTCATGTTCTTGTGGAATGATTATTTCTCACATCTGGTTCAAGTTTAGTGGGTATGCATTGCATGAATTTCACCAAATTGTGTTTGTCTTTAACATCCATATAAATACATGAATAAGTAGTCAAAAGTTAGAATAGTATTTGGGGGGTATGTTTGTTTTGTTTTTTCATGAATCCCCAAGAAGTTTGTCCACTGAGGTTGTTATGCATATACAGTCAGTACTACTGTAGATTTGGAGCAGGGGGCAGCAACTTTCTTCTAAAAGGCCCAGACAGTACATATTTTATGCTTTGAGGGCCATATGGTCTTTGTCATTCATAACTATTCAGTTCTGCCATTGTAGCCATAACACTAAGTAAGCAGATAATGTGTGACAATGATCCAATAAAACTTTATTTACAAAAATATTCAGACTTGCTTACAAAACTTGGCCCACAAACTGAATTTGCCAGTCCCTGATCCTGCAGAATCAACTGTCTCTTTAAGACCCTCATAACTTCTTTGTTAGGGTTAAACCCTAGCAGAATTGTATGTGTGCAGTATTTTAAAGTTTGCATTATAACAAGGGGCAGTGAAAGTGATGTTATATGTACCATTTCTAGAGAAAACTTGCCATCTCTTATAAACACTGTATTAGGATTGTCTGGAAAGTATCTAGCCACGTAATATGAAAAATAGAGGCATTTATGGCTGGATTTTTTCCCAGATGGCCCTCATATATAACATTTCCATAGAAAATTTGTCATCTCTCATGAATTTCACTTTATGAAAAAGATTCTAATACTAAGATAGTAAGTTCACTGAACATTTTTTTGTTGGTGGCAGTGGTAGAAAAGGAAAGTGGAAATTGCATACCAGAAACTCTTAACAGCTTGATCACATCATACTAGTTTTCTTCTATTACAAATTGTGTATTTGATGATAAATTTGGGGTATTTAATATGTCAGGACAGAGATCGCTAATGTATTTTCCCCCTTAAAACATAATGTATTTTCTCTCTCTCTCCTTCTCCCCCTTTTCTTCTTTCCCTGTCCCCATATCCCCCATGTGTTGGGTTAGGGAAGTCAACTGTACAGGGCTTTATGTGGAAAGAAGACAAGGGGGGCCTGACAGCAGGATGTCACCACCTCTGACCCTGAGAGAGCTGTAAGCTGCAGGGAAAGAGATGATCAGGTTTATAGCTCTCCATTTAGCATCAATGTGTTCAACCCCCATGAGTGCTCCACCATGATCAGTTAGCAGAAGATTCATTTCTAAAGAGCTTTGTATTCAATGCCCCTTTCTCAGCACACTTGACATCACACCCAGAACCCTGTGCCACCTGGTCTAGGATATGTCACAGAGGAGTCACAGTGATTGTGTGCAGCTTCTGTTAGGAAAAAATAGTCCATGTTCAAGAAGCATCAACTAGTATCCACCTATTTCCCACCATCCTTTTCCAAACTTTTACTAATTCATGTCCATGAAATGCATTTTTGAGGGGATGCCAGGATAGCTCAGCAGTTGAGTGCTTGCCTTGCAGTCGTTAGGACCAGGGTTTGACTCCCAGCCTGGCCTATGCAAACCCATATGCTGAACTGTGGCACAACTAGTGGCCACCAGGATAGCTTGGCGACAGAAGTTCTCACCTCCCACGCTGGAGGCTCCCAGTTCAGTTCCTGCCTCGCATAGAGCCACATCCACCTGTGTGGAATGAAACCATGCACAACTAATGATATACAACTATAGAGACTGCTCTGATCCCACCCCACTTCTCTCTCTCTCTCTCTCTCTCTTTCTCTCTCTCTCTCTCTCTCTCTCTCTCCACTTTTCTTCTTTCAAACAATAAAAAATAAGTCTTTTAAAAAGTATATTTTTTGTAGTTGCCAGTCTTCTTAAATTCATAGTTTTGGTTGCTTGTTTTTAGGAAATAAGTCCTTTTCAGAGTTTGTGAAAACCATACAGTTTCTTTCAGCATTTGTAATAATGTTACAATACGAAGAATGGGCCCCTTCCTACTGCACATACACTGTCTTTTTGGAGATTGATGTTGAGTGGGCATAGTAGTGTGAGACAAAGATCCATGCATGTGGATTTGCAGAAGAGTGAGACCCAAATCCTGTCATAGGGGAGGAACAGACTGAAAGCATAGAATTCTGACTGTGTCAGTGAAAGCCTCAAGTTGTGAAATGGATCAGTGCTCATTACATTCCAACATTACTTCGACTAATATTGGGCTTCTGAAGAAAAAAGAACTAATCAGTTGTGTTTTAAGATTCAGTTTGTATCTGTGTCTCTATCCTCCCTGTGAAATGCAAGCAATTGACACATGGATCTTGGGATATGCCTTACTCCTTCTACCCACCCTGTCGGATTTCTGAGGATATATCCTCTCCATAAACCCAAATCTACCTGTCCTTTAAAACTCACCTTGTCTCACCTCCACAAAAACAACCTTTTTGAGCATTCCCACAATAACATTCAGTCCTTTTGAATTATTTTTTAAGATTTATTTTATTGTTTTTGACAGAGACAGAGAGAAGAGGAGCGCCCAGAGCAGTCTCCATAGTTGTACGTCATCAGTTTCTGACATGGTTTCATTCCACACAAGTGGGTGGGGGCTGCACAGGGTGGGAACTGGGATGGGAGCCTCCCGTATGGGAGGCACACCCCAATTTAGCATATGGGTTCTCACTGGCCTGGGTCAGGATTCCAGCCTCAGTCCTCAGGGCTACAAAGAGAGCGCTTAACTCACTGAGCCATCCCAGCTTCCCCATCTCTGAATTATTGTAATCTGTTGGTACAGCTCATTTTGAAATTTGATTCCATATGGCAGTGTTTATTAAGCAAGATGTTAATCTTAGATTTACCTATCATGGATCCTACTTTCAGTGAGTTTAAGATCTGTTTGGAGAGTTACACAAGTAGCTACTAAAATTGTAAGTAACTTTACAGGGCAGGAAAGCATACGGGACAGATGATAGAAGAAGGGAGACTTGAACTAGGCCTGGTAGCAGAGATCTAGATCAGTGAAGAGGAGGGTGCTGGGAGGGATCCAAGCAAAAGAGGAAGAAAACTGTACATGAGGAAGACCTGGGAGATGGTGAAGACAATAGCCCCACTGGAGGGGAAAGGCTTGATAGCAGATGGTGAGCAATTAGACCAGACAGTGAATGGGACCATGGTTATGGGAGGTTTTAAGTGCTAGATGCACTTATACCTTATTCCGTGTTTCTCTCTCTCTCTCTCTCTCTCTCTCTCTCTCTCTCTCTCTCTCTCTCTCTCTTTCTGGGAGCAGGGAGGAATTTATATTTTATTTTGTAAGCAGTGCTAAGCTCAGAAGTTTATGTGTGGGGAATTTACATAATGATTATTTTATTCATTGATCCAACAAATAATTATTTCATAATTAAAATGAATTAGAGAAAAGCAATGCCAGAGCCCATTGTAATAACCCAAACATGACACAAGAGTTGCTTGGAATTGAGCAAGAGCAGTGGACCTGGAAAGAATAGAGTTAAGATACTGTAAAAGATGAATTGATATGACTTGATGTGTTAGCAAAAGTGATCTACTTTGCACTATTGTTTGGTTTCATTGTTGATGCCATTTTGGTTGTCAAGCTGAAGTGTGACTTTAGGGATAGATGCTGCAGTTTATGCTCTTTTCTGTAGTAGATGCCCGTTATCTTTTTATTCCAGTTTAAAGAATTTATTTAACACCTCATTCCACACAGCATGTCCTTTTAAACAATGACCTATGACTCCCTAGTAGATAAAACTAAGACTGAAGTTTGTCTTAGAAACAAACACCACCTACATTAATCTTAAAATTACTGTTGCTCTTAAATTTTTAATTGAGATATAATTTTCATACCATAAACTTTACCTATTAAAATGTGCAATTCAGTGTTTTTAGTCTATTCAGAGGTGTATAACCATCATCACCTAATATTAGAATATTGTCATCACCCTCAAAAGAAACCCCACATATTTTAGTAGTCACTTATTCCCTTTTTGCCAATCTAATCTACCCCCAATCTCCTTTTGGTTTCTATAGATGTTTTACTAATTTGTTCAGGCTACTGTAACAAAATGCTACAGATAGAGTGGATTATAAACAGCAAACATTCATTTCTCACAGTTCTGGGGGTTCAGTGTCTGATGAGAGCCTTCTTCCGGGTTCATAGATGGCGGTCTTCTTGCTGTGTCCTCACACATGGTAGAGAGGGCAAGAGTGCTCTCTGGGGTCTCATTTATAAGGGCATTAATTTCATTCATGAGAGCTCCACCTGTGACCTAATCACCTCTGAAAGGCCCACCCCCAGTACCATCACATTGGGTGTTAAGATTTAACATGAATTTTGAGGGGACACAAACATTCAGTCTATGGCAATAGATGTGCCTATTCTGGATATTTCATATGAATGGAATCATGCAACTTGTGATCTTTGTGTCTGGCTTCTTTCATTTTTTTTTTTTAAGATTTATTTTATTGGTTTTGGCAGAGACAGAGAAAGACAGAGAGACGGGGGAGGGCCCAAAGTAGTCTCCATAGTTGTACATCATCAGTTTTCTACATGGTTTCATTCCACACAGGTGGGCGGAAGCTGCACAGAGCCGGAACTGGGCTGGTGGCCTCCTGCATGGGAGGCACACCCCAGTTCATGGGACCACACAGGCTGGGGCCAGGAGTTGATCCTTAATCCCCAGGGCTGCAAAGTAAGCACTTAACCCACTGAGCCATCCGGCTTCCCTGGCTTCTTTCATTTAACATAGTATGTTCAAGGTATATTCATGCTATAGCATATATTATATATCAATGCCTCATTCCTTTTTATGGCTATATAATATTGCATTGTATGGATATACCACATTTTGTTTATCCATTCATCAGATGATGAACTTTTGGGTTGTGTCTACTTTTTGGCTATTATACTTAATGTTGCTTTGCATATTTGTGTGTAAGATTTTGTTTTCAATTCTTTTGATTATATAAAGAGGAATACAATTACTGGGTTATGTGCCAGCTTTATATTTAAACTATTTCAAGAACTACCAAATGTTTTCCAAAGTGACTGCACCATTTCACATTCCCACCATCAAAGTATAAATGTTGTAGTTTCTTTATATACTTGTCAACACTTGCATTTGTCTATCTCTTTTCATTTTAACCATCCCAGTGGGTGTGAAGTGGTATCTTAAGAGTTTTTATTTTCATCTCCCTGATAGCTAATGATGTTGAACTTCTTTTTTGGACTTACTGGTCATGTCTGTATCTTCTTTGGAGAAATATCTGTTGAGATCCTTTGCTTATATTTTAAATGGATTATTTGTCTTCTTACTATTGGTGTATAAGTGTTCTTTATAAATTCTGGATACAGGTCTCTTACTAGATATTGCAAGTATTTGATTTATAAATATCTTCTTTCATTCTATAGTTTGTCTTTTCACTTTCTTTATAGAATCTTTTGAAATAGACAAGTCTCTGATTTTGTTAAAGTCCAATTTATCTATGTTTTCTTTTGCCACTTGTGCTTTTGATGATACATCTAAGAAACCACTGCCTAGTGTCAGGTCATGTAGATTTATGTGTTTTAATTTTTGATATGATGTCAGGTTGGGGTCCAACTTTATTTTTTTGCATATGGGTATCCAGTTGTCCCAGCATCATTTGTTGAAAAGGCTATTCCCTTCCTATTAAACTGGCTTGGCACCACTATTAAATTTTAATTTTCATAAGTTTGACAACACAGTCATGAAATAAGATGGCAGACACCTACTATTTGAACAGATCAACTTTAAGTAAAAATTATTGTTTATTAGGTTTGAATTTTACAGAGGTTGCTTAAATTAGTAGTGAATGTAGATTTGGAGAGTATTGGGAATTTTTATAACAATACATTAGAACTACCAATTGTATCATGAAACTTGTCCTTTCCAAAGCCATAGTATTTACAGCCAAGAGATGCCATGCCACCTGTCTCCCTGTGTTTATGGATTTGCTTGGTCATACCCCTGATTTCTTTTGATAACTCTATGGTTTGGATCAGTGAGGAAAACTTCAAAAAATTTGTTTTGGAATTTTTACCAGCCTAATAAGAGTTCAGGACTCTTAGGGCCCAAGTGGCGTCTAGTTCAGGCTACATGTGAACTGCGGGCGGTTGGCCCCCCGTAGTGGCTGGGTTCTCATGGGCTGCACTCTTAGGAACTAGGCATTTGCATCCACCATGGTAGTCACAGTCCTGATAAATGATATAACCTGGATGCTTTATTGGTTTAGGTTGGGATTAGAGAGGCTTGGGAGCTCAGGGAACTGGTGTGCAGCACATAAGCCTTCATTCCCCCCATAGCTTCCCATGCGCTGTGAGTTAGTTGCCCATCTGGCTTAACTGGTGGCTACCACTAAGTGGAAAGGCTCCCATTGTTTTTTGTGTGGATGATAATTTTCAGTAAAGTTACTTTAAACATTAGGTGCATTACTTCCCAAGGAGAGCAATATGGCTATTCAAAATAACTTTGATATATTTCAGCCCAGTTTTGTAAAGCATAAAAATGTGAAAAATTAAAAATAATGCCAGGGCCACAGAGAGGGAGAAAATATTTGCAAAAGGTATATCTGATAAAGGAGTAGTAATCCAGGGGATGCCATGATAACTCAGCGGTTTTAGCGCTTGCCTCACAGTTGTGAGGGTCAGGGTTCAATTCACAGACCCAACCCATGCAGACCCCATATGCTGAACTGTGGTGCAACTGGTAACCGCTGGGATAGCTAGGTGGAGAAGGTTCTCACCTCCCATGCAGAAGGCCCCTGGTTCAGTTCCCACCCCACACAGCCCCACATCCACCTGTGTGGAATGGAATCATGTCACAACTAATAATGTACAACAATGGAGACTGCTCTGGGAACTCCCTCTTCTCTCTCTCTCTTTCACCTCCTCTCAAAAACAATAAAATAAATCTTAAAAAAAAGGTGTTAATCCAAAATGCAAAGAACTCTTAAAAATCAACAAAAGAAAACAAACAACTCAATTTAAAAAGTGGACAAAGGGGGAAGCCGGATGGCTCAGTGGGTTGAGCACTCACTTTGCAGCCCCGGGGACCGCAGATCAAGTCCCGGCCCCAGCCCGTGTAGACCCATATGATGAACTGGGGAGTGCCCCCAGTTCAGTTCTCACCAGGGTGAAACCCCGGCCCAGTTCCTGCCCTGTGCAGCCCCACACCCACCTGTGGAATGAAACTATGTGGAAAAACCAATGATGTGCAACTATGGAGACTGTTTTGGGCCCTCCCCCTTCTCTGTCTCTGTTTCTGTCTCTCTCTCTCTCTCTGTCAAAACCAATAAAAATAAATCTTAAAAAAAAAAAAGTGACGAAGACCTGAATAGATCTCACCAAAGAAGATAAACAGATGGCAAATAACCATGAAAAGATATTTCACGTCATGTATCATCAAGGAAATGCAAATTAAAATAGCAATGAAATACCACTACACATCTATTAGAATGGCCAAAATCTAAAACACCAAATGCTGGAGATGATTTAACAAGAACTGTCATTCATTGTTTGTGGGAAGGCAAAATGATACAGCCACTTGGAAGACAATTGGATATTTCTTATAACACTAAACACTTTTACCGTACACACAATCCTGCAGTTGCACTCCTTGGTATTTAACCAAAGAAGTTGAGAACTTATGTCCACACAAAAACCTGCACACAGATATTTATAGTAGCTTTATTCATAATTACTAAAACTTGGAAACAATTGTGGTACGTCCAGGTAATGGAATATTATTTAGTATGAAGAAATGAGCTAACAATCCATGCAAAAGCATGGAGGAATGATAAATGCATGTTGCTAAATGAAAGAAGTTGATTTGAAAAGGCTACATACTGTATGTTTCCAACTGTGTGACATTGTGGAAAAGACAAAACTATGGAGGTGGTAAAAAAGATCAGTGATTGCCAGGAGTTTGGGGGAAGGACAGGATGAGTAGGCAAAGCACAGAGGATTTTTAGGGCAGTGAAACCATTCTGTATGATATTGTGGATACATGTTATTACACATTTGCCAAAGTCCACAGAATATGCAGCACTAAGTGTGAACCCTAGTATAAATTATAGACTCTGGGTGATAAATGATGTGTCCATGTAGGTTCTTTGATTGTAACAAATGTCCTACCCTGGTGGGGCTATTCATTGTGGAGGAGACTGTGCTTACTTTTGTGGGTGCAGAGAGTATATGGGAAATCTCTACTTTCCATAGATTCACAGTTTTGCTGTGAATGTGAAATTGCTCTAAAAAAAATAGTCTCCTTAAAAAATATAATCCAAGGGGATGTCTGGATAGCTCAGTGGTTGAGCGCTTGCCTCACAATCAATTACAAAGTTTGGGATTCGATTCCCAGCCCCAGCTCGTGCAAACCCATATGCTGAACTGCAGTACATCTGATAACTGCCAGGATGGGTCAGCAGTGAAGGTGCTCACCTCCCAAGCAGTAGGCAACCTTGTGTGGCCTCACACCCACCTGTGTAGAATGGAACAATGTTACAACTAACGTACAACTATGGAGACTGCTCTGCCCCCCACCCCATCCCTTCTCTCTCTTTCTTTCTCTCTCTCTCCCTCCCTCTCCCTATCACTATCACTCTCTCTCCCCACCTCTCTCACTTTCTCAAACAATAAATCTTTAAATTATATATATATATATATATATATATGTATGTATATAATTAAAGGTAATATAGATTTCTATGTCAATGGCAGAAAGTACTTTAGAAATTTAGAGAAAGGAGAAATCACTGTTGGCTTAACAGGAAAGAGATAGGATTTGAGCTGTAATATAAAAAATGAATAGAATTTCAATCACTAGAGAGGGTGGTTCAGTGCATGTAGCCTTGGGCAAGTGGCCTCCCAGACTCTTAGTTTCTTCATAGGGTTTGTGGAAGGATTATAGGAAATAATGTGAAGTGCTTGGGACAGAGTCTAGCAAAAAATAAGTAGAGCTCTTCACATATTTACTGGTCTCCTACTGTGTGCCACACACTGTGGTTGAGCCCACATTCTAGCTCAAGAAATATTGGTAGGGGAAGCCAGGATGGCTCAGTGGGTTAAGCGCTCACTTTGCAGTGCCGGGGACCGAGAATCAAATCCCAACCCTGGCCCGTGCGGACCCATGTGCTGAACTGGGGAGTTCCCCCAGTTCAGTTCTCTCTCTCTCTCTCTCTCTCTCTCTCTCTCTCTCTCTCTCTCTCTCTCTCTCTCTCTCTCTCTCTCTCTTTCTCTCTCTCTGTCAAAAGAAAAAAAGAAATATTGGTTAGGTGTCATAGAAAGAGAACAAGAAACATAAAGAAAGGCCCAGAGGTAAATATTGCTGTGCTGTGGTCTGGGGACAGTTAAGTAAACCATATTTTTGTGATAAAGTTGGTAAAGTAGATCAAGAAATTGTATTTTGTGTTTAGAACTCCAAAGAAAGCAGTTTGTAGGCAGTAAAGACCCTTGAGATGTCAAAAAGGATTTTGATGATGTTTTAAGAATAACTTGGATTTGAATCAACACAAGGAACAGGGATTTCAGTTGAGTGACTATTCTAATGATTTTGCAATCGTTGCAGCAGTCTTTAGTTGGTCTGTTTAATGGGCAGATTATTTACTTGTCAATCCAAAATGTACTTGATCCACACAAAAGTAAAGCAGCAGTTATTTTTTCTTCCCTTAGTTTAATATTATGACAGTCATATCAAACTTTGTTTCAGAGGCTTGGTGTTTCCAAGTAATACATCAGTGTCTTAAGAGTGTCTTTTTGACACTGGCCTGGGAAAGTGGAACCTCTTTCCTATTGATATAAATGAGAAAGCACAAAATGCTGAGTTTGTTTCACCTACTCAGTAGGGTTCTTTTTCATTTTTTTATTCTCATGTTCTCTCTCTCTCTCTGGGTTTCTCTTTCTCTGTCTCTCTGTCTCCTCCCCAGTTCTCTCTCTGTGTCCCCTTCCCTTTTTTCTCTCTCTCTGGTAACATCTTCATTGAAATATAATTCACATGACATAAAATCCATCCACCCATGTAAGCATACCATTCAGTTTTTACTATATTCACAGAATTATGTAGCCATCATAACTGTCGATTGTAGAACATTTTCATCACCCCAAAAAGAAACTGTGTACTCCTTAGCTATCACCCCAAAATCCCCTTATCCCTCCCTTCACTGTGTAACCACTAATCTACTGGGAATGAAATTTTTTTTAATTTATTTTAAAATAGCATCAAAAATATTGAGGAGTAAATTCAACAACAGAAGTGCAAGACTTATAAACTGAAAACTACAAAAAGACATTCCATGTTCATAAGTTGGAAGACTTAACATTGAGATACCAGCACTCTCCAGACTCACCTACAGATGTAGCACAGTATCTACCTATCAAAGTCCCAAGAGGCTTTATTTGCATAATTTGACAGCTGGCCTTAAAATTCATATGAGTACCTTATGCAAGTGATCAGAATAACTAAAACAGTCTTGGAAAACTAGAACAGAATTGAAGACTCACTTCCCAATTGCAGAACTTATTACTAAGCTGTCGTAATCAAGGCAGTATTACTGACAATAAGGATGACATATATAGATCAGTGGAATAGAATTGAGAGTCCAGAAATAAACCCTCACGTTTACAGTCAATTAATTTTTGACAGTGATGTCAAAGAGAGTTAGATGGGAGGAAAAATAGTCTTTTCAACAAATGGTCCTGGGAGAGATAATAAGTGGTGGCAAAGAGGTGGAGAGATTGGAACCTTTGTACATTGCTTGGTGGTAATATAAAATTATGCAGCCACTTTGGAAAACAATTCAGCTATTCCTCAGACTGTTGAACATAGAATTACCATATAACCCAGCAGTTCCACCTGTAGGTATATATACCTGATAGACTTGAAAACTTCTTACATGAATGTTCATTAGCAGCATCATTCACAGTAGCCAAAATGTGGTAACCACTGAAATATCCATTATCTGACAAATGGTTAAACAGAAATGGTATATCCATATAATTGGATATTGTTTAGCAACAAAAAGGAATGAAGTACTGAGACTTGCTGCAACATGAATGAACCTTGAAAACATGCTAATTGGGGAAGCCGGGATGGCTCAGTGGGTTAGGCGCTCACTTTGCAGCGCCGGGGACCGAGGATCGAATCCCGGCCCCGGCCCATGCGGACCCATATGCTGAACTGGGAGCTCCCCTAGTTCAGTTCTCTCTCTGTCTCTGTATATCTCTCTCTCTCTCCTCTGTCAAAATAAATAAATAAATAAAATATATATTAAAAAAAAATGCTAATTGAGTGAAAACAGTCATATAAAGTTGTATATTAATATAATTTCATTTATATGAAATGTCCAGAATAGGCAAATCCATAGACACAGAAAGTAGATTAGTGGTTGCCAGGGGCTGGGGAAAGGGAATGAGGAGTGGACTCCAATAGGTACAGGGCTTCTTCGGGGTTATGAAAATGTTGTGAACTTAAATGGCAGTAATGGTTGTACAACTCTGACTATGAGTATACTAAAAAGCTATTCATACTTTAGAAATAGGAGTTTTATGGTTTGTGAATTATATCTTAACAAGTTGTTATATTTGAAAATGTATATTTAATGAGATACCACTACTTTATAATTTTTTTTATTCTCTATTTAGAAGCAGGATCTAGCAGATTTCCCTTTTTATTTTTTTGTCACACTTGTTAGCTTTTGTTTGTTTGTTTGTTTGTTTTTTAAGATTTATTTTATTGTTTTTGACAGAGACAGAAACAGAGAAAAAGGGGAAGGCCCAGAGCAGTCTCCATTGTTGTATGTCATCAGTCTTCAACGTGGTTTCATTCCACACAGGTGGGCAGGGGCCGTGTAGGGCAGGAACCGGACCAGGGCCTCCCACATGGGAAGCCCACCCCAATTCAGCATATGAGTCTGCACGAGCCAGGGCCAGGATTCAATTCTCGGTCCCTGGGGCTGCAAAGGAAGCGCTTAATCTGCTGAGCCATCCAGCTTCCCGTTTGCTTTAAAAAATAATACGTTTCTTGAGAGAATTCTGGCTTCCTTATGTTGTATGTCAAATTCTCATAATTATACCATAATTACACCTTTTCAAAACACACTGTATTGAAGTATGGTGCAGCATAAATGGGGCTCTGGAACCAGACTCAAAGCTTTCTTCTTACAGGCTGTGTGGGCTTGGACAAGTAACTGAATCTCATCTAACCTTGATTTCCTTTTCTGTTGTGAGTACTAGATGAGATATAATCTGTAAAATGCTATTAATAGTGTTCAGCACTGAATAAGTTCAGTAAATATTAGTAATTGTTAATTTCACAGTTAATTATTCTCCCTCTAGGTATATCTGTTCGATTAGGGACATTGCTTCCTGCAAAATCAAACCTAGAAACTTCTTTGAAAAATAAATCTTACCATGTTTATTTTCCCCTGGTTTAAAAGAATATACACAGAAAAAAAAAATAAGTACACCAATATTTAGATAGCTTCATATCTATTAAAAGGGTGGTCTCAAGATCCCCCAAGATTCTACAAATATGTGAGATTCCTCTCCATATATTAAATTTTTAATTTCTTTCATTTTTCCCTCCTCCTTAACCTTCTTCCCTCTTTCAAGTTTTCCTTCTTCCCTCTCCTCTGTCCATCCTCTTTTTCTTTTCTCATTTTTCCCTCGACCTATGAGTTTTATTTTTAATTATGAAGCAATATATACATAAATACATTGTCTTTATGGAAGAACAAAATGTTAGCCTGAATTCCCCTTGTCCACCAATTCCAAGCTGGTGTTCTCCCTGTAGCATCTCTTCCCTCCCTCCTTCCCACTCGCTCCACGTAACTGTTACTTAATTTTTGCACTTGTACATTGTGATCCAATGGCCACTCCTTTCCTCATAGTCATTCAGATATCAAGGCTGACAGGGATACTGTTGTTCTACTACCTCAAGTGCTGACTTAAGGCTTCACAGAGGTGTGGAGATCTATTACCTGTTTCTGTGCTTTGGCCCAGAAGTGACATTCGCCACTTCTGCTAGGACTAATATGATCCCAGGATCTGGGAAGTACAGTCTTCCATTTGTCTTGAAGGACAGAAAAACTAGATATTGGAAGCATTAGAGACTTTTACCACAGCTTATAATTGTCTTTCATGTAGTTTCTGGTTTTGATATCATTTTCATAAACTCTATTGCAATTGCTTTGCACCCCTCCTCCCATTTTTATAAGGTGGGAACAGTTTTTATAAGGTTGAAATTATCTGCACCTTGAAATTTTGATAGAATTCTCCTATAAAACTATCTGGGCTTGATGCCTTGTTATTGTGGGTGGATTTTCAATTACCATTTCAATTTCTATGGTTATTGTTCAACATTTTACTACTTTTGGTGCCAATTTCGGCAATTTATATGTTCCTAGACAAATTTTTATTTTAGCCATTGGTTTAAAGTTGTATCTGTTATGCACTCTTAGGATCTGTAAAATTTATTCTTGTGGTTTCATCTCCTCCTTTGTCTTAATGGGAGTTATTTGCGCTGCCTCTTTTCTTGAGCTTAGTTACGAAAGATTTGTTCATTTAAAAAAAAAAAACTAATCTTAGGACAGCAGGCACACACAAAAAAAAACAACTAATCTTTAAAAGAACTGGCTTCTGATTTTACTAACAACGCTCCTGTTTTCATTAATGTGTGCTGTTGTATTCATTCATTCCTTCTTTCTGCTTTCTTTGGGCTTATTTTAGTTATTTATCTTTTTTGAATTAGAACCCTAGTTCATATATTTTCCATCTTTCTGAGATTTTAATGAATGAAGTTAAGCCTATGCATTTTAACATACCGGTACAGTATTACCGTGTTTCCCCGAAAGTAAGACATCCCCCGAAAATAAGACCTACTTACAGTTTTGCCTCTCGCTGAAATACGTATAAGGCATCCCCCCGAAAATAAGACCTAGCACATCTTTGGGAGCAAAAATTAATATAAGACACTGTCTTATTTTCGGGGAAACAGGGTAAGACACTGTCTTATTTTCGGGGAACCAGGGTATATGTTTTCATTTAATTCTTGTTTCTCATTTCCACTTTGACATTTTTTGTTGTTGTTGTTAAAGATTATTTTATTGTTTTTGAGAGAGAGAAAGAGAGAGAGACAGAAAGAAGGGGGAGGGCCCAAAGCAGTCTCCATAGTTGTACATCGTCAGTTTTCGACATAGTGTCATTCCACACAGGTGGACATGGGGCTACATGGGAAGCTCGCCGTGGCAGGAACCAAATTGTGGTGGGAAGCACACCCCTATTCAGCTCATGGGTCAGCATGGGCCGGGGCTGGGACTGGATCCTAGGATCCCAGGGACTGCAATGCAAGTGCTCAACCCACTGAGCCATCCTGGCTTCCCCTGACTTTCTTTTTAATACAAGTTATTTTAAAATAGGTTTTAGGTGATGCTGTAATGGCTCAGTGGGTTGAGCACTCCTCTTTCAGTTCCAGGGTCCAAGGATCAAGTCCCAACCCTGGCCCATGCAAACCTATTTGCTGAACTGAGGTGTGTCCCCAATTCAGTTCTCAACGGGGCGAACTTCCCATGTGGGTGGCCCCAGTTCAGCTCCCGCCCCTGGCATGCCTCCCTTGCAGGAGGCCCCTGGCCGGTTCCTGCCCTGTGCAGCCCCGCACCCACCCATCTGTAGAGAGAAACTACGTATGTGGAAAGCTGATGACGCATAACTATGGAGACTGCTCTGGACCTTCCCACTTCTCTTTCTCTCTGTCAAAAACAGTAAAAATAAATTTTTAAAAATAGGTTTGAGGGGATGCCAGGATGGTTCAGTGGGTTAAGCTCTCATTTTGCAGCCCCAGGGTCTGAGGATCAAATCCCAGCCCTGGCCCATGCGGAACCATATGCTGAATTGGGGTGTGGCTCCCAGTTGGGTTCTCACCAGTATGAGCTTTCCATGTGGGAGGCCCCTGGTTCAGCCCCTGGCTCATGGGGATGTGCCTCTCATGCAGGGGCCCCAGCCTGGTTCCAGCCCTGCGCAGCCCCCAACATGGAATGAAACCATGTCGAGAACTGATGACATACAGCTGTGGAGACTGCTCTGGGCCCTCCCCCTTCTCCTTCTCTCTGTCTCTCTCTGTTAAAAACAATAAAATAAATCTTTAAAAAAAAATAGGTTTTAAGTTTTCAATGTGTAGGTTTATTTATGATATATATTTGGAGTGGATTTTTAATTATACAAGGGCTATCTGGGGGGGGAAATCCAGCCATTCTCAATATATGGAGAACAGTTACATGGCTGGATGCTTTTCGGACAGCCCTCATATTTAGTGAATAAATGCAGACTGTTTATCAATTTGGTAAATTTGTTTTCTTTGTGGCTTAGTATGCAGTCAGCTTTTCTAATTCTATGTATGTTTGAAAAAAAATGTAACTACCACTTTTAGGAGAAAAACCATTTTATTGAGTTTATTTTTCCCTTTCATGGTGTGACTTTATATAAATGTTTGGTGATTCTTAGTTATATATGTATTCGTTTTTGCAGCTGGGTTTTCCTGTTTTTTTGGTCAAGGTGCTAGAGGGAGAGAGGGAGTTAGAGATGTGTTGTAGTGATGCTGTTATTCTGTACACTGAACAAGCTGTCACCCATTCACCACACACACCATCTTGTGTCCCAGGGCCACGCTTCTACCCCCAGTCTTGCAGCAGAGCCTGGTGCTTGCTCACTGGCCCCCCTTGGGTAGTGGGCATGCCTGATGAGGAGCCTGACCACACCTGCTCCAGTGGCTCATCGTGGCCCAGTTCACCACTCTAGTCACCACTCCTGGGCCTCCTCTTCCTGACTCCACGTAGTGTTGGTGCCACCTTCTACAGTCATTGCCTGCAGTGTCCTCTGTCTATAGCTACAGTTTCCTTCTCCTTGTCTACTCCATCTTTTAGGGATATTTAAATTTGTGAGCAGAGCTCTGTGAATATGTGTTCTAGGTTGTATGTACTTTATCATTCCTAATGGTTTTGTGAGGAAAAGGGCAAACAGTAGCATGTGTTCACTCTGTCACTTGGGAAACCTGATAACCTCTCAGTTTTACTCAGGTTGGAAGTGAGAGCAGTGTGATGTCGCCATTTTTTTTCCTAAAAGAAATGAAAAGCTACAAGATTTCAGATGGCAAAGTAGTGAGCAGAATAATAGAACAAACACTTTCAGGGTTCTATGATTTTTTTTTTGAAACTTTTATCCTCAGGACAGTCTTTACAGCTTTGTATTTTAACACTCTTACTGACTTTAGTGCTGCTGCAAACTGTTACCCCAGTTATTAAAATCTAACAGTGTGGTACATGTTACAATTAATAAACCAATATTAATACATTATTATTAACTGAATACTTTATTGAGATTTCCTTATTTTTACCTAATGACTTTTTCTGTTCCAGGCTTCCATTCAGGATATGACATTACATTTAGTTGTTATGTCTCCTTGGGCTGCTCTTGGCAATGACACCTTCTTAGACTTTTCTCATTTCTGATGACCTTGACAGTTTTGAGGGGTACTTGGTCAAGTATTTGTAGAATGTTCATCAGTTAGAGTTTGTCTGATGTTTTTCCCATGGTTAAACAGGGATTATGCTTTTTAGGGAACAAAGTGTCACTCTCATCACATATCAAAAGTGCATACTAGCAACATGATTTTTTTATTTTTCATTTTTTATTGTTAAATTTATTGAGGTGTCATTGGTTAGTAAAAATTACATAGGTTCCAGTATACAATTCTATAATACATTGTCTCTGTGTTGCATTGTATGCTTACAACCCAGAGTCAGTTATCCTTCCATCACCATATATTTGATGCCTCCCCCTTCCCCACTTACCCTCAGGTTATCACTGAATTATTGACTGTGTTCATGAGTTTTTGTTTCTTTGTTACTTTTTGTTTTATATTCCACATATAAGTGAAGTCATATGGTTCTTGATTTTTTTTCTGTCTCAACATGATTTATGACTATTGATGTTGATCTTGATCACCTGGCTGACATAGTCAGATTTCACCATTATAAAGTTTTCTTTCTCTCCTTTTCAATACTCTACTCTTTGGAAGAAAGTTGCTATGCACAGCCCACTGTGAACCAGTGAGGGTTATGCTCCCCCATTCTTAGGGTGGAATATCTTTGTAATTTATTTGGAGTTTTGTAGCACTTTTCTCCTATTATTAATTTACTTAGTCATTTATTAATATAATTATGGATTCATGAGTATTGATTTTATACTTGAGGTTATATATAACTCAGTACTACTATATTTATTTTGTTGTTCAGAATATTCCAGATTTGGCTCTTTTGAGCTCCTGTCAGTTGGCTCCTATGTCCTTTTGTCATTTCCCCATTGATGTGATGGGATTTTTTTTTTTTAAACACTTCCTTACCTTATGTTACTATAAGATGCTCATCTTATATATTAGCTGTCCCAGGCCTAGAAGTATTAATTTCTCTATGGAGCTCTTTTTTCTTTTAATAGATAATGATATTAGAAATGCAACCTTTTTCCAATTAAATATACTTATTTTCATCTCATGTCATTATAAATATTCTTATATAGTTGCTATGACCTTTTTAAAATGAACTTTATTGGGGATTTCAGGATGGCTCGGTGGGTTGAGCACTCATCTTGCAGCCCCTGGGTTGTCCAGGTGTCATATCCCAGTGGCCCTGGCCTGTGTGCACCCATATGCTGAACTAGGAAATACCCCCCCACCCCAGTTTGGTTTTTGCCAGGGCACGCTTCTCACATGGGAGGCCCTGGCCTGATTCCGGCCCTGTACAGACTGGCACCCACCTATGGAGTGAAACTATATCGAAAACTACGTACAACTATGGAGACTGCTCTGTGCCCTCCCCCTTCTCTCTAGCTCTCTATCATAAACAATAAAAATAAAAATCTAAAATGAACTTCATTGAATTATAATTTACTTATAATAAATGCACTCATTTTAAGTATACACTTCGATGAGTTGTGACAAATGTGTGACACTCATGTAACTACCACCCAAGTCAAAATATAGAACATTCCCATCACTCCAGAAAGTTCCTGATGACATTGTGTAGCCAGTTTTAAAACTGAGCTCCTGAATCCAGTAAAGCAGTGATATGCTTTTTATATTGATAAATTTTGCCTATTCTGAAGTTTCATATACAGGTACATGCAATCATAAAGTAGTGTGTACTCTTAAGTGTTTCTTAACATTTCTTAGATTTACCTATGTTTTTGCATGTATTAATAATTCTTTTTAATACTCTCTTGTATTCATTGTGTGAATACACCACCATTTTTTTGTCCCTTCACTTGTTGAGGGATATTAGGTTATCATTTTTGGCCACTAATGAAGAAATCTGTCAGTTTTCGTGCACTCATCTTTTTTATGGATGTGTGTTTTCATTTCTTTAGGTGAAAACCTAGGAAGAGATTTACTAGGTTATAAGGTAGATGTCTACTAAATAGTTCTTCAAAGTGACGGTTTCATTTTGTACTTCCACCAGCATGTGCAAGAGTTGTAGTTCTATAATACCACATCCTCAACAACACTTAGTATTGTCAGCCTTTTGAATTTTAGCTGTTCTAGTGGGCATGTTGTGGTACCTTATTGTGGTTTTCATTTGCATTTTACTGATGATTAGTAATGTTGAGCATGTTTTCATTTGTGTACTGGTCATTTGATGTCATCCTTGGTGAAGTGTCCAAGACTTTGCCCTTTTTTAATTTTTAATAATTTAATTTATATAATTAGAATATAATTTTATAATATAATTTAAATCTTAATATATTTTGCATACAAGTCTTTTTTCAAATACATAGTGAAGATTTTCTCCTGACTCGGGGAATTTTCTCCTGCCTTTTCACTTTCTTAATGATATGTAATGTTTAAGTTTGTACTCTGTTTCAAATCAGTTTTTGTGTTTGTTGTGAGGTAAGAGTTAAGGTTTATTTATTTTTTCCCCCTAAGCATATGGCATTTATTCCAACTAGATATTCTATTTCCCAGCCTAGAAAAAACTACCTTGTTTTCTTTTCTTATTTAATTATTTTGGCACCTTTGATGAAAATCAGTTGATCTCATAGTTTAGGGTCTATATTTGGACTTTCTGTTCTGTTCCATTTTTGTTTATGATTTATTTATAAATATTTTAAGTGTATAGCTCACTGAATTCTCATAAACCAAAAGCACATGTAACAGCACCCAGATCAAGAAACAGACCCTGGCTGGTTCTCCAGGCACCTTCCTCATTGTCCCTTCCAGTCATTAACTTGTCCTGCTAAAGCATAGTCATGCCTGACTTCAGCAGTGTATAGTTCTGCCTGGTTTTGTGCTTTACATAAATGACAGAATATAGTATACTCATATATTGTGTATTTATTGAATACCATGTTCTTTTTTTGTTTGTTTGTTTGTTTGTTTGTTTTTTAATGTTAAATTTGATGAGGTTACATTGGTTGGTAACAATTAGACAGTTTACAGATGTACAAGTCCACCTCACATCATTCATGCATCGTATTATGTGCACATCACTCAGTATCAGCTCCCCTTCCATCACCTTATATCTAGTGCCCACTCCCACCTCCCCCCACAACTGTCCCCCCGCTCCTCCCCCCTATCCTGGTAACCA